>OOFC01019560.1:45044-70420 GCA_900323345.1 Pseudochromis fuscus
CTATTGTGCACTTGACAATAAAGCCAATGTCGCTGCAAAGAGGCTCAGACAAAACATGCCAAGTTTTATTATTTGGAATCTCTTTGTCACTTTTTTTTTGTAATGGAGCGTTTCAAATTAAAAGCCAGAGCAAACGCTGTGGAGTTAAATGTAGATATCCGAAATAATTTACCCCCAAAATTTAATGGTTATGCCTCTGGAAGGATGACTGTATTATGTGACTCGATGCTCCAGGAAAAATAATTGTAATTTACAATTGAGGGTGACGCCTGTTGGAGAGTTCAGTTTGAATGTTGATCAAATTTTCTTCTTTTTTTTAAAAAACAATGAAGAGTTTCATGTCGTCAAAACTTTTAGAATTAAAGTGTTATTGTGGTTAAATCAAATATGACTCAGCCAACTACGTTTTATCTTTGCGGCTATAAAATGATGCTCTGGTAAGAATAAAACTGTATAAACGTTATAGTAAAAAAGTGCTCCTTTCATTGAATTACTGCAGGCCTGAAGCCCAGGGTGAAGACATGAACCTCAGCTCTGCGGTTTGGAGCCAAACTTGGTCATTTTCTCTTCATATTTGTTCACTTTGTAATGTTTTTGACATTCATACCACCCATTCTGGTCTGAGTAACAACATGCACTGCTCTGGTACTTTGTGTGGATATTAGTAACTTGTACCATGATTGTTTTCCTTTACTTTATATACATAAAAAAATATATATTTAAATTGTTCCACATTTTTTTTTGTTTTTTAATATTTCATTTAATATAAAAATATGAAAAATGTAATATTTTCAAACTTTATAAAATCAAATTTATACATTCAAAATTACTATTTCCCTTTAATTATTCAAAATGCACATACACACAATTAATTATTATTTTTCTTATTGTGTCGTTTTTTTAGTAATTGTGTGTATCTGGTTTTGGGGTGTTGGAAATGATGTTCTGAAGTTTTAAAAATAAGTAATTTTTCATATTATGTTGTCTTATTTTGTCTGGTTTTTGAGGTTATGAATTATGTATAATTTTCTAAAATTTGCTTTATTTTCCAAAATGATTAAATTAGTTCTATTTGATAAAATTGTTCATACAAACTTGTAAGTTTCTTTCACAGTTTTGCTTCATGTCCATTCTTTCCAAATACTTTCCCAGCCATATTTATTGATTTTGTCCATGTTTTATTTTGCACGTTAAGGCCCCCATAAAATGTGAAATAATCACAGTTAACCACTCAGATTAAATTACCCAAACAAGCATCAGTGGCGCGTACACTCTGCCCAGAATGCATCATTCCATTAAAACGGCCCCATAGAGAGTCATTCATTACATGTGACATGAGTATTTATCGCTGTGGTCAACAAATTGGCTGGTTTAAGTTACAGTTACTTATTTTTACACAGGACTGAACGGGCTGAGTGGATCCTGGTTTCTGCTGGCTGCCGCTGCCTTCGCTCACATTCCTGGTTAATCCCGTCATGTTGCAGTGTTTGCCTAACTAACACGATTTCTGCTGTGCACACCGGGTACGAGCCCTCACTCCGCACTGCAGGAGCCTGAGTGGCAAATTAAGTTATAAACAGACCAACACATGGAATTTGCCATTTTCCCTTTTTTTTTTTTTTTTCTACCCTTGTGCTTCCCTGGAAGTCGTCCCAGACAGTTATGTCTTTCAGTGGGATTACTGAGAACTAGAAACCCTCAGAAACTAGAGAGGAGGCCTGTGCGGGAGAATCAGACTTGTTCTATTAGAGAAGTGCAAAGGGTATTTATTACAGCTTTAAGCAGCCAGCGGTGGAAAGGAAAAAAGAGAAAGAAGTGATGGGGATAGTAGGGGATAACACTTTTTGAAATATTACTCTAAGTGGAATTAATTCCTGCCTGCTGAGCGCCTGGACATCCCAGGTGTTACTGTGAAAATACCATCTGGCTCATTAATTGGAAGTTATTCCAGACGATTACTGATACCCTCCGAGGACCGTGGTCCGCTCTCTCCGCACGCATATTGAATTTCATAAATAAGACACCGACCGCGCTTCGCCCCGGGGAGCGGCTCAACCGGGTTTTTATGGGTGAACATTGATTATCAACAGTTCAAGGTAGTTTACGCACATTGAGGAGAATTCACAGGTGGAGGAGAAAAATGAAACCTCCGAGTGAAAATATGAAAGAGAAACAAAATTGAGGCTTTTGGATTGTCCAGACAGTGTAAAGAAAAAAAAAACTATTACTTTAATTAAGTTCACTTCTACAAAGGTTCCTCTTCTCTCACTGGAAATGAGTTTTTATGCAACATAAGTTATTTTTAGATGATTAAGAACCAAATAATTGAAAAGTTAATGGAGATATTTAGATGCAATGAAAATATACACTTTAGTCTCAGAGTTGTTCTGCCATCTGTGGAGCAGTGAATTCGTTTGCCGAGCAGATTAAGTCAAAATCGTTCCCCTAACTTATTTCATAATCAGAACCACACCAGGTATCATCTGACATCCAGTTTGAGGAGGTCAGTCACCTGATTCATTTCTTGAATGATCAACAGTGTGGCTGTTGGACATTGCAGAGATTTCTGGCAGATTGACTGGTCGAGCAGTTTGTTGGTCCAGTTTCCATGAAGCCTTGTGAGAAGATACAGTATACACTGCAGGAGGGGAATGTTTCATCACCTCCACCAAGGAGGTTATGTTTCCAAACTAGTTTGTTTGTTTGTTTGTTTGTTGAACAGAGGGTGGTTTTTTTAGAGATGGGGTACTGCCCTAGGATCCTGTCCAGAAAATATCCAGAGAAACTCCAATTTGTTGTAATGTTGCTATTTTAGATAGTGTTGCTATGTTACCACACGAGGGCGACAGTGTTCAGTCTATAGCATCACCACAGCTGGGTTATGCCTGGGTGGAGGTTTGTGCTCTCTAGTGCAGATCTGGGTGTTGCATGGTAACAGATCATTGTTCTGCCTGATCTGTGAGGTCTTTAGTTGTGCTCTCACCAAACATGAAGGGAATTTTCACCTTGCCTTACTCAGGTGAATACGGTCACTAGACTGATTTAGGAAATTTCACCATATGCACATTTTCTCCCTCAACAGCCAATAGGATCTCCACTTCCACCATCAATAATGAACAAGATCACAAATAGAGCTCGGGATGGTCACAGATGGTAGCATTAAGGTTGTCCTCCATTTCTAATCCTCTGTGACGTTGGGGAATCTCAACGGTGATTGGTTTTTGCAATACCACATGATTCAAACTTTTTTGCTCAAGGTAAAAACTGTTCAGCCTGCATTGACTCAAATTATGTAATCAGAAGAAATTTTCTTCACGTTCGGGGTGAACGCAGCTTTAGACAAACCACATGACTTTTGGAGTGAAATTCATTCATTTACTCCTTTAGACACTAATGTTACAATATATTTATTGACAGTTGCTGTGTCAAGTCCATGGACTAATCCTGACTTAACTGTTATAATAAACCTACTAACATCAAACAATAAGAATTAACATTTCCCAGACCATTACAGTATTTTTTTTTTAAAGCAGATCAAGGGTAAAGCTGTGAATATGCAATAAACATAGAGCTGTGTTAAAACATAACAACTTGAGCTGTCACTTGTGAATTTAATATTTTTAATAAGCAGTAAATTTGAGGCACAGTGTAACAAAAATTTGTGTAGCTCCTGGGCAACAATCTGTGTTTCTCATATGGCACCCCCAGGAAAAATAATCTCCCTCAGGTTTCTAGTATATACTGGGGTTGGTTATTATTTTTCACAACGTAGCTAAAATTTGGCTTTTTGAAATGTATTTATTTTAGTTGAGTCACAATTAATTAGAGTTGTCATCAGACAAAACCAATCATGATCCAACACAGAACTGCGGCGTATTTAAGCGGTTGTCGTACATTTTGGCGAGGTGAGTGAAACATACACTGTGAGTTAATGGAACATATAAGATTAATAAAATATAACTGCCCAGCTTTTTCTAATGTTTACTCAGCTGCTCAGGTACACTGTTACAATCTTACAAAGAAAATCTTGAACCCTCACATGTCATGTAGAAACAATGGGAGTTTGTCAAATCAAATCAGCTGGATCATTTCAAACCAAAACCATGAAATTAACCCCCTCATAAACTTCTGCCGGTGGATCATTAGCGTTTTATTCTAGACTCAGTGGATCTGATGCATCTTTGTGAGGCTTTCAAAGCTTGGAGCCATTGATTAGAGAGTCCTGCCCCCGCCCCCCGGCCTCTGCCTCTCAGGGCACGGCTTGAGATCTCTGCACCTCTAACCCCACCACTTAACTCTGACCTTCCCAAGGCCGAGAAAACAGGCTCGCACTGTTGTGTTTCTGCTTAACTCGCAAAATGGATCCATGTCTGTCTGATTTTGTTGTGGACAAAAGATGCCCCGGACAATTTTTGCTTTTTTTTCTCATAACGTCTTTCTTCAGGTTCACTGGGTCAACCTTGGGGTTTAGGTCAAACTAAGAAAGTTGTGGTCTGTGATTTTCCAACATGCAAAAGCAGTGTTTGAGTCTGAGAAGATCAAAATGGGAAGGTTGTTTTGGGTCTTTACGTCAAAAATGACAACATTAATAGGTGGATTCCTCCAAGGAGGAATCATCCCGATTAGCTCAGAGTGGATGATTAGCTCTTTGCAAAGGGAGATGATCTCATCATTGGACGTTAAGGAGAAGGATAGTTTCAATTTTAAAGTGTATTAAGGTGTAAAGCTATGCATAATTAAAGGCATGGTTGCTTTTGGTTTTCTTGAAAGACAGATTAGCTGCAATCAGTTCTCCCAAGCTCCTCCCTCTTATCCAAATATGGTCACTTCTGGCCCCAACAAAACCCAAAATGGCAACCCCCAAACACCAAAATCTATCCTTCAAAACATTGGTCCGCAAACCAACAGGTGACCTCAATGTTGTTACAGCTATCTTTTATATACCATATATGTCCGGATCAAGTGCACCCCAATCCTAAAGTTGTGTTCACACCAAACACCCCGTGAATTTTTGCCACACAAACACGGCCACTGGACTGATTTTGGAGATTTCGTCAAATATCCAACAGCTAATACTCCCTTCCAGAAACCGTGACAACCGCTGCTTCCACAATCAAAAATGAATGAGACTGCAAATATTGCCTCTTTTTACCTGTTGTGGAAGTCCCAGAAAGAGTGAAAATGTCTTGGTGTCCTCCCAGTACAGAGTCAAAGACATTATAAAGCTCTGGACGGACACAAACAGCGACGATAAGCTTTTCTCCCATGTCTTCTCCTCAGTGATGTCAGCAAATCTCAGTGGAGACTGGTTTTTGCGATACTACATTGCGCAACTTTTTCACACAAGTTAAAACTTTTTAACTTGCTCGGATGTGAATTTACATTGGTAGCGTCTTTCAGTTATTATATAATTGCACAACAGGAGCATTTCACTTCATGTTCGGTGTGAAGCGACGACAGAAGAACTGTATTCACGAAATAAGACATCCTGCCTTACTCTGTTTTGAAGAGTGGCAAGATTTAGTTATTTCTTCAGATTACACACAAATAATAATCAGTTAATGATTAACATATTTAACACTGCATTGAAGTTCTTACACCTGTGGCAGTTCACAGGAATAAAACAGAAATAGATCCTTGCAGCAAAATTAATTCTGATTGTAATAATGCTACCATAGGAAGTTCAAATGTCTTTCTCTGTAAAGACATTTAAAGGACTTAATTATCTTCAGTGAAGGTGGACCTTAGTTGTGTCAAAGCATACAAAACAGCAACATTAAGAGGATTTTCACAACTGTTTGTGTTCATCTTCTAGATTTATGGATTCACACCAACCAACCATTAGATGCTAATGCACAAAGGGACATAATCAAGCGGGGCCAGTTGATCAGCATCTCCTTGAAATCTCTTTAAAACACTTGATGCATCCAAAAAAAAATCCTTCCTGGCAGATTTGAATTTCTTTGGCTCGGACGATGTAGACGCAGCCTCGAGAAGCATGAGTCCAGGTCAACAGAGAGTTGAGATAATGGGAAATTCCCATTTCATGTACTTCATTTTTTTAAATCTTATTACCACCAGCACCACTTTGCATGAGAGAAAAAATAAACTAAGACAAATATCAGGAATCTACTTTTGGCATCACTCAGAGAAAACTGAACACGGTCATGTTACAGAGTCTCACCTTCCCTCGACAGTTTCGGTTAACCTTTTGGAGCCTCATTTGGTTGTGAGTGATGGAAACTGTTGCTCGGTGCCTTTCATGGATAATCAATGCGATCACCCCGCAAACAACCAATCAATCGTCCAGATCCCCGCATCATCCGCTCCATCCACCACTGTGAGTGATGGTGACATCTGTAATTGGATTCACTCTATGAAACAACAGAACAGAGGAAGGGGTCCAGAAAAAATGAGACAATTATACACAACGGTAATGCGCCGCGCGGTGGATTTAGACAAACTCATATTTATTCTGAGTGGCAAAGTGAAGCAGAGTGCACGGCGGGCACTCTTCAGAGGTGTTTTATTGAATTTGTCAGGCTGTTTCCTTCTCCGTGGCCTGATACTTTCCTCTATCTGTTATATCCATCACACACACATACACACTCACACAGACGCACACACAAACAAACTCAAAATGATGGGTTTCTCCCTGCACCCCGGGGCTCGGTCGACCCCTGCACCAGATTAAATCTGACACTCATGACCAACTCTGACAGGGGGAGAAAATACTGAGGGGGAGGAGGGGGAGGATGGGAATGGAGAACAAGGGAGGGGAGGTGAAGGGGGCGGATGAGGTGAGGAAGAGGAGTGAATGGTTAGTTTGGAGTGACAGACTAATTAGGGTTTTCCTGTGTGAAGCTTTATTTTCATATTTACTCCAGAGCATCAGAAGGCCAAACAGCACTCTGACCGGACCAGCTTGGATTACATAGCACACACAAATATACACACACACACACACAATGAAAACTTTACCATTCCTGTTATGCAGAAGTGACAAAAGGTTGCAGAGATAAGACTGACACTTGCGTTAAAACACAGAGATGGAACTTGATATGATCAAACTGAAAAGAATGGCTCCCTCTGCTGGTGGAGACACAATGAGCACATCCTCACTGACACATCATGTGGGATCAGATATTAAACAGAGGAGAAAAACTTCCCATAACATTCATTCATAATATCAGTGAAACTTGAAAAACTCATCGGACACATTTTCAAAAAAATCTCACATCTATACGGATTAATACAATCCAGTGGGTCATATGTGTGTATGAAATATATGTTGGAGCCTATATTTTATTCCCAAGAGTTTAATGATTAAAGATTATCCTCAGTGTCAACCCTTGAAAGGAGCAAAACCGACAACGTCTCTACAACAATGGACTTTTCCACCCCATAAACAGTGTCCTGGGATTACACATCAACTGCTACAGTTTGGTTTGGAACATTAATTAATAATTTTATTGTTATTATTAATTTTATTGCAACTTTGATAACTAGTTTTGTTCAATTTAGTTGTTTGCTCAAAATCTGCTCTGGTCAGTTTTGTGTTTTGACCATTTATAAACTGGTTCTGTAGCTATATACACTACTGTTCAAAAGTTTGACCAATTTTACCAAAAACAAGTTTCACAAAACATATGTAAACTACAACTGAACACAAACAGCAACCACAACATCAAGTTATACTGAGTAAATGTCATCAGTCAACATGTAATGAGAGTAAACCATGTAGAACAAGCTGGGTAGATCCCTCAGTCCATATATGGTCATTGTTGTCATTGTAAAACCATTGGTTTGATAGGGTGACCCCAAACTTTTGATCGGTAGTGTAGATACAGAAAACAGTTTTAATTTGTTCACAAGACTCCAAATGTTGCTCGCAAAGTTCACTGGATTGATGTATTAAAGTTAAAAATGTCCAAAAACAGAAAAAAATCCTGTGGGAAACTTTGAACTACTACACTGACGCACAAATTACTAATACATGGAGTGATTTTTAACCATCCACCTCACCAGGCTCTGCAGTAGCTACGTATTTGATACATAGCTCATGTTGGCACCTGCAGGTCCGGATATAAAACCTCAGTGACAGTGTAGACCTGTAGTCAACCGACCCCGATCTCCCCCACCAAGTTTTTATGAGCAGATTCCTCTGAACACGAAGACTCAGAGGAAGTATTTTACTGCACAGGCTGACGAACTTGGAGCAGCAGAATCTCACACGGTGCAAAAGAATAACACGTATCGTTCAGCAGTACATCACTCTGCACTGTGTGTGCATTACATTAAAGTATAAATGCAGTGTAGCTGCAGCTGTGGAAGGATCTGTGGTGAGCGGCCAGCAGTGCGTGGCTCGGTGTCTCCTGAGGAGCGGACCCAGATGAGGTCATTTGAATAGCATATCGCTTATAAAAAGAAAACATCCCCCGAGAAGACACGGGCACATGAAGGTGGTATCGCAGTGAAAGACCGAACGTACAACATGTTACTTTACCATGAATCATGATACATCCATTTCCTGCGCCGCAGTTTGTGACTGATCTCTCCCTGAGGATAATTACAGCCTCTACAGTTTAGCTTTTCTCCAGTGATTTCCTGCCCCATGAAATTAGGCCTTGCTGGGTCCATTTATCATCCCATTACCACAGTCCCGATCTCTATATATAGATCCAGGTCTGGAAGGGGCGCAGAACGAAAGTCAATGGTGCCAACAACAACAACAACATCGGCATTCACACAATCAGTCACCGCCACTTGATTACAGCACTTAAGGTAACCCATATGCTTGAAAATAAGCCGCGTTGACCTTTGTCGTGCCGAGTTTTAATAGCGTTCAAACAAGCATGCAAGAATATATTATAGCACTGTGTCAGTATTGATTTTGAATTGCTAAACATTTGATCTCTTAACCATCTTTACCTCATTTCTCACTGGGCCCAGTCTTCCAGCTGTGTGGACAGGGATTGTTGAGTTAATGATACAAGAAAGATCGGGTGGTTATTAAAATCAAAATGGTCAGACTCTGCAGAACATGATTGTGATCAGTTAAAATCTGGCTGTTTAATGATATCTCTTGTGTAGTATTCATTCCCTGTAGACAAAAACTGCTTATAGCAGATTTCTGATTTCTTTTTTTTTTGAGTTATCTTGTTATGGACAAAGTGTTGGCTCAGGGGGAAACTTTGTCTAAATAGCAAGCCAAGAGGAAAGATCATAGAGACATTAAAAATTAAAATAGTCGTCCTCTGGGAAACATTAATGTCCTCAGTAAATTTTATCTTTAATTTTTCTTCCGCTCACAGAGGGAAATTTTAAACCTAATGTGTTACAACAGAGTTTGAACGGTCACGAAAACCCCCTGGGAATTGTTTGCTAGAAGTATAAATATAGCCATAGAAAATATATTAAAAATCCATCCAGTAGTTTTCAGTATAAGCTGATGGGAATAAACCAGGTGTCAAGAAGAACTAGACACAAGATTGGATTCATCTGCTGTGGAGCAAGAATGATCTCAACAGTGAAGAGGGAAACTCCCACTTTTAATTTCATATGTACTGAGCAGAAGTCTTCATTTTGACCTCAGGAGTATTGAGGAAGTCAACAAAACAACTGTGATGTCCCTGAGGGTCATGAATATCCAGCAAATTCTCCACAAATCCAGCCACAGGACTCCACATGTCTTTGGACAATGTTCTGATCAAGAGTGGAGTTTGGCCGTATGGTGGTATTTGAAGGTTTAGGGCTCATCCTCCATATATCTGGGTTATCTGGTTGGTTGCTGTTAATACAGCAGTGAAAGTATCTAATGGCGCATTTACACTGGTACCTACTCGCTTCACTTCTCCTCGGATCGCTGGGGATCGGCCTCCCTCAGTTGCATTTACATTGCAGGATAGTCCCTCCTCCGTGTAGCTGGTCGTCATTCGTGACGTCATCTTTTATGTAATTCTTTCGTTTCTGACCGCCCCGTCCAGCTCCTGCTGAATTTTCTCATCAGTGACTAATGACAGAAAGGTTTGCACCTCGTCCTGAGTCCATGAGGCAGGATTTCTAACAGATGCCATTTCTCTTGTTATGTCAAACACGTCTGCACGGTTTGCCGAAGATTTAAAAATGGCGTGTTTGCAGGACAGATTACGTGCCACGCAGTGATGATGCAACGACGCAGTGACGATTCCGACCAGTAAGATTTTAGTACCTGACCAGGTACTTTTTTTGGAACCGCAGGAGAGGAGGTAGGAAAAGTTGTACCAGGTACCAAGTTCCAGGTACTTTTTTGCCAGAGTAAATGCGTCAAAACCGAAGTGAACCGATCATCACAAGTTAGTTTACAGACATGCTAGCAGCTAGCTCACTCACAACGACAATGCTAACACACTGATAAGGATGTTCTCCAGTAGTAGTAGTTATGGTAGTTTGGTACATTATTATACTAACATTTGCAAATTCATAGGTAATTTGCAGATATTTTGTCACCTATTGGACAAATTCAAATTTTTAGCAGATGATAGCGATATAGGCAAATCATGGGCTCACTGAAGGTTAATCCTGTGGAGAACATGAGTAATAACACTCCATTCATCAACACCTGAGTGGAAATGATGACATGTTTTTGAAAATCGGGACATATTTTTTAGATTGTATGAAGTCCCTGAAGGCCTGCAAAGAGTTTTGAGTTTTTTAATCTTGTGCACACATATTATTACCCACAAGATTTTTAAGAAGATTAAGATTGGGAAAGATGGAAAACTTGGTGCATGGATAACATACATAAAGAAATCACATAACGTAAATATTATTCAGGTTTCTGCATCAGGGAAAAGAAAAATGTCGCAGTAATGAAGACACCTGACTGGACAATTTTTGGCACCTGTTGGCTACTCTAATAATTAAACTCTTCAAATTTGTGTAAAACCAGGAGATGGAAGTGCAAACATCACACTTTACTTAGCATATTTTTCCTTTTTCATTTACTGCAAATGTGCAATAAATTTGTATGGAAACAGTGTCTTTACCAAACTTCCAGCCGGTTTGATCCAGCTTGCAGTGTTCAGACAAACTCATAGGTTTACAAAAATAAACATTTAGTATTGTGCACCATAATTGTCTGTGCCAAATTTCAGTCCATCCAGAAGTTATTGAGCCCTATAATGTAATGCTGTTATAGTTGTTTGTAGAAGTCAAGGGACCATGAAACTAAGTAGGATTCATCCTGTGAAGAGTCATAAATATTTGTACCAAATTTCATTGCAATCTGTTCAGTAGTTGTTGAGGTATTTCTTACGTTTCCTTCCCTACAGGCACACAAAAAAACAGCACGGAGAGGAGTCCTTTTCCCCTGTAGCCATGGTATTATGCATGTACAGGACATGTATCATAAGGTATACAGTTTTATTTATTTATTTCACCATGACACCACTGTTATGAATAATGTAAAAGGCGATAAATATTGTGGGTGAAAAACGTCCTTAGAGTCTACATGATAAAGCCGGTGGAGGCAGCACATTACTCACACACGTATGATGGCTTTAAATGCATATCTGGGGAAATGTTATGTACATCTCTCGAGCTTTTCTCTGCTTTTTGCTTTATGGCCAAAGATGAGATTTCTCAGGCGTTTAAATTATACACTGCTTCATTATAACAAGGGTTGTTATTCAGCCTTTTCTTCCAGGAACTATGTTTCACGAGCGGTCATTAAAATTCTGTTAAACATGTACGACGAACTCTCAGGAGAGGAGCATGCAAGTAGCATAAAATATGACCGTGACATGTTTGACTTTTGTGGGGAAATGAGGGAATAAGCGCTAACACTTAGCCTGATGTTTATTTGACAAGGCTGTCACTCCAAAAGGAACCCCCTGGACTGACCTATAAACACCCCTCACCTGCAGTTTAAACAATGTCTACGCTTTAACACTTCATTTTTATGTGAGAACAAGCCTTCCCTTTATTCTCCTCATTGTATCGGCACAACGGCAGGGCGAGGTTTATTTTGAAAAGGACAAGTAGGAAGACATCTTTGAAAAGTCTTTGACCTATGGCTCTCTGTTGAGTTTTGATTAAATAAGGTGGCGGGGGTCGTATCAAAGTGGACTCCGAGGCCATCAGCCGTGCGTCATTATGTCGGTGGGAAAATACGAAGCGGGAAGTGAGAAGTGATGAGGGTCACGGCGGGGTCGTGACATGAGGAGTGGGGCCGATTGAATGAGAGGACCCCGGGGGCTTCTGCTCATGCATGAACCTCCTCAACCAAACAAGATATTTCATCTGAGCGCCTCGGATCCAAAACACATATCCAATACGTGGACATCTAAACAAGTCGTATCAGTCAACGCGCTGAAAAATGGTGTCGCCTGTGAGATGGTGTTTCATCGTGAAACCAAAGAGAAATACACTTTAAAAACACAACAGAACTATTTAAAGCAGACACAGCGCCAGACGAAAATGTGAGAAAGTCACAACACACAGTCAGACTAAACTAAACTGTGACTCATTAGTGACAGATCTTTTGCCGTGTTAACAGTTAGCAGGACATATTAACAGCACTGCTTCCAGGATGACTGCTGTTCTGTTTTCTCTTCACCGAACCTCTTTGGTTGGTTTTTCTTCCTACAAAACAAGGTTAACATGCATGATACGACCAAGTCTAGAATCAACTATTGGTTGGATTTCCATAAATTTGGATCAAACATCAGAATACTGTATTTTCTGGACTATTGCGCCCACCTGTCTATAAGCCGCTATTGAATTTATTCCAACAGTTTCACGTGGTCCGCTCTGACCGGGTCTGATGTGACGACGCTAAATGTATCGGTGGGGGGGGAGCTTGCTAGCTTGTAAAAAGCTAACGAGCTTCATGCCGCCGTTACATGAGCCACACCGGTGTTTAAGTTCAAAGCGTCGGAAAAAAGTAGCAGCTTATATTCGGGAAAATACGGTAATTACAACTCTGACAAAAACAGATTAATCATCCTGCATCATCATCGAGTCAAAAGACTAAATTGTTCCATACTTAAATAAACACGATGTTATATTGGGATCCATTAGGACAATTTACAGTATTAATAGCCGTTTTTAAAAAAGTGTGTGTTTTTATGACATTACAATGAGTCTTTTATATCTACATGGAGGCCACCATCTTGCCATATTTCTACAGTAGCTCACAACAGACAAACCCTAAACCCCACCTCTAAAAAAAACCACCTTTCCTGTTTTCACACTGAAATAGCAGCAGGATTTTTGTTAGCGCTACAGCACCGTTTGTGTTGCTAACCGGCATAACAAGTAAAAAGTAGAAGAGCGATGAAAGAAAACCAAAGTTTGATAAATTGAGGGTCATATTTATTATTTAGCACCAGAACAAGCCACTGAATGTGAATCATCATCATCAAAGAAGAGAAACCATGAGGATGCAAAAAAAAAAAGGAGACAGAAAACGAGGGAAGGATAAAGTTTGGTTTTGCCTTTCCCAGACATTTGTGAAGAGGAACAAAGGGTTTCTAACCATTAGCTTGATGCTAATCAACCACTAGAAATGCACTTTGTTGTTCGGGAGCTTTAGATAGAACATAGTTACCAACACAACTGACATTTTTCCCCATGCAGATGTTTAACAATATCTAATCATTACCATCACCATAACTAGGAATCATCTCTAAATATCTTACCTTCTGAATATCTGCCTAAAGTATCTTCACCACTGGATGTAGTATCGCTATTTATATTTTTAATCAGCTGCACTTCCTATATTAACTCTTGTTTTACTGTCATCCACTTCCTCCATATTAAGCACCTCCATGTTGGACCCATTCAAAACACAGAAGCAATCAAACATAAAACTGGAGATAGCTATATTGGGTTTTTCTGCGTGTGGAGCAGCACAGTATCGTGGGAATATCTGTAAATCATCAGTGACTCTCTCCACTGGTGACCTCCTCCTGCACACTTATTGTCCATTTGAACTGATACTGGGCCTCTCAGTGTGATTCCACATCAAATACTCCCTCCTCCTCCTCCTTTGTCTTGATGGGAGCGAGGCCTCAGCCGAACCTGTTGTGATGTTCTCTTCCCCCCATAAATGTTATTCCTGCTCTCATCGTATTTCCCCCGGCAGTATCTGTGTCGCCTCTTCCTGCCGTGAACTAACTCAAAACATGCTTGCCTGTGATGCAGCATACCGGCCCGAAACCGTTATTTGTTCATTAAACAGAGCGTTCGTTTTGGCTGGGAAGAAGATTTCGGAGGTTCCTGCGCGAGATCAGGTATCGGTCATCACCGCCGTCAGCGTGGCGTGGAGGATCCCCGGGTCGCCAGGAGGGGAGAATTCCTGAGAGGGAAGTAATGTTTCTGTGCTGATACCAGACCAGTGTGTCAGCTGATGAGAAAGCATGTTTCCAGTTAAGTCTAGACATAATAAACAATGATTAAAGGGCCATAAAGAGTCAGACTATGACGGGTAAAAGGAAGGAGAAAAATGAAGAATACGGCACAATTAATAGACTTTAACAGAGAGACTTTGAACAGCATTTGATACAAGAGCATATTTATATGTAAATATAGTGAAACTGCAGGAACATAGCAACAAATCATATCTACTGAGGATATTATAACTGCCATTAATCACGGATACTTTGAATGATCGTCCCAGCAGGTATGCAGGAGGAAATATTTCAATAAATTATCAGCTACAAGAACCAAAAATCAAAGTATTGTTGAGTTGTATTTCAAAATTTAGCCACAGAAGTCCAACATTGTTCCTATATGACAGTATAAAATGTAGTATACTCAACTTTATTACTTTATTCAAGTGATCCCCTTCTAGCAATAAGAAATGCTTCAGCAAACATTTTTCTACGTAGTGTGGTGTTAGTAAATGTAGTTAACATATGTCTTCATAGTTCGATTCACACAGTTGGAGTGTCCAGTAATGAGTGACTAGCAGCAGCACAAGAAGACTGACAGCTGTCATCTGGATTTTACCAATGACAGGCTCACAAGCTGTCATCCTGGGATCATCATTACCCTCCATCCCACATAATGCCAAGTAAACACCCACTTCTTTCAATCTCCAGCTGGTAATGCAGAGGTGGTTTCTTATCCAAATCTGTATTTTCAACCCAAGAATAATCCTGCTTTATGAAGCCCTGGAGCGCTACACCCAGAGCCGCTGAAGCTGTTAGGACTACTCTGAAGGTAGATGACTTGACGAACTAAATTACTCCAGAAACAAAAACGCTGTGTAATGAAGAGAAGAGGCAAGTCCATGAAAGTGATTGTGCATGGAGTATAAGTAAATGTCAGTGAACAGTGGTTCCTCATAACACCCTCCTAAAGATGACAGATAATGAGTTTAAAATCAAATCAGGTGTGGATGCTGATGATTATGAGGACAGCGGCAGTAATGACTCAGTAATCACAACCATCGCAGCACTGATGAAGGCAGCAAAACCCAATGATATTGTAAGTGAGAGGTGGAGGTAGATGGCAGCAGAGTTGGAAATATAACAGTACTTTGTATTCACTTATTTAATCTGAGGTAATCTTCCTACAATAGAAACATTACTTGGCTATTGTCTTTTCTCTGACACTTACTCTGTTTTACAAGAAAAGTGATTTGTGCACACCTACAGGTACATGGGAGAACTGATAGTAATATCAAAATTCAGCCCTGAAAATTATTCCTACATTTAACAGATTTCATGACACACAACTATGAATGATCATAAATCCTGGTGTGCTACATAAGAGCTCTCATAAAAAGCTAAGCTAATTTCCGTAAAAAAAAAAAAGTCCCCCAAATGAACAGCTTATTGCTGTCCTTAACAAGAAACTGATGGTTGACAACATGGAGCAATGGGGAAAAACAAGAGGAGAAAGTTGAAACTAGAGTGAAAGTACTATTAACTGATGTACTGTCAAAGAAAAGAAAGGATATGACTTGGTCACATGTACAGTAAAATTAATGGCCTAAATTAACCCTTTTGAGTTTTTTCTATTAACCAGTGCCAACCAATGATACTGCTAGATGGTAAATTGCTCTGGGATGACAAAAGTTAGGTTTATATATTTATTAATATTATGTATTAGTCACAGTAACAGAAGCTCCACTAGTGCAAAGTCCGAACCATGTAGTACAGGAGATCCACAAGGCTCAATTCAGGTGCCACTTTACTTTTCCCTGAACACAGGTACTTCTGTTGTCAGTCCACCTGAAATGAAAAAGTCAGGTGTAAATATATTGTTAAGTAGGTGAACAATACAACCAGCGATGTGGTCTAAAAGGATTAAAAATGTTTTCCATTTCAGGTGCACTGGCAGCCTCAGTTGACCTATGTTTATTTCCCCACTATGAGGCCTACAGGAAATGAGCAACCACGAGACCATCGACATGATGGAGCAGCCAGTCTTACATGGGGCCACAAGGGTTGCTTTGGGCAGGGGGTTTTGATCATGGGTTAACGGTGGAAGAAAGAGCACTTTCTTTTACAGCTGTATAAAGCTAGAACCACAGTCTTCAAGTGAACAGGAGATACAGTCAGTGTAGCAAAACCAAGAGGCAGAGTGGTGAATGAACACCAGCACAGGCTGAGCAACAAACCAGCAGTGCTAATCTGAAGCAGACCCAGGGGCTTTGACTGCAAGGGTCTCTGGAAGGCTAACAAGATTAGCTGGGTGTCATCAGCATAGCAGTGGTGGACATGTGAGCGGCAAGAACAAACGTTCTAGTGCAGGGGTGTCCAATCCTGGTCCTCGAGGATTGACCAGCTCATCATCCAGCTCGGCAGAAGCCTGATAACGATCCTGGTCATTTAAATCAGGTGTGTTGGAAGAGGGACACATCCAAAACATGCAGGATAGTGGCCCTCGAGGACCAGGATTGGACACCCCTGTTCTAGTGTAGCACCTGAAGTGAGCCTTGTAGAACTTCTGTGGCCTGGGTTGCATGGTTTGGACTTTATGCTAATGTTGCTTCTGTTACTGCTTCTCATCTCAATGCTCCCTGCACCATGTTGCCTCTGTCTCAGAACAGGAATGTTGTAGAAAGTCTTCCTACTGAAAGGACCTTTTGGTGAGATATCCTTTGCAACACATTTCTGATCTACATCTTTGTGAACACTTGGCCTTGGCTTATGCCTGCTGTAAAGTTTAAAAAGGAGAAGGAACCGTAATACATTTGCAGTACACTCTATTATGGATCTTGTCATTTTCAGCGCAAATTTCAGTGAATATAGAGTCTGTGTGACCATGAGAGTCTTTCCAGGGACACATAGCAGCTTTTTCTTTACAGAGGAAAAAGAAGAAGCAGAAATTAATATACAACGGCATTTGAAACTGTGAAAAGAAAAATCTCCACAGTGCAGCTTGGTGAAGGAACAAGAGCTGACGGGTTGTTCAGTCTTAGTGTAATTTGTAATTGTCCTGGATGCCTAATCCTCGTTAACAGAATGACGAGCAGCTTCCACAAATCCTTTTACAGACCTGGACTGAATGTTGAGTTGTTTATCCGAATCCCAGCTCACTGAGAAAGGCATAACTGGTCAAACTCTTCTGTTGGAGGTGGAGATTCATGGGGTTTTTTTTTCTTTCTATGTTTAGTCTATCCTGCACTGTGTATGAATGTATGTGATTTCTGTTTTTGCTGCAGAGATGAGGAAATGTTATCATCCCCGGAAACACTTCACATACCATCCAGTCACCTCAACTCAACAACATCTACTTCCTTCTTATATTCCTGCTGCCTCAATGAAAAAATAAACCTTCTGCCCGACTCTAACTTCCTTATAAATATTGCAGAAATGCTTGGGATAATGTGAGCTCTGTGGTTTTCACCCTTGCAGTCTTGGCTTTCTGTTGGAGTCATTGTCCAGTCCAGTCTTCAGAGACCTTAAGAGACATACAGTTAGATTATCAGCAGCCTCTTGCAAATACAATGCTACACTGTTGATCTGACCTGTGGTAGAAGACCATCATTGGTGACCTTTCATTACAGAAAAAATGTTTATTATAGGATGACAAACGAGGACACTTAACTCTGATTGCCAGGTGTGTACCAGGTATGTCCACTGTGATGATTTTGGACACAATAACACAATATATCTATGTCAGTTTGTTGACCATTGTGGTATTAAAAAATGACAACTAAGTGTAAACTAGACTTTTGAAATAACCTTGAAGACAATCCACAAAAGCCAGAGCTGAAGACAGTACCATATATAAGAGTCCCTCTGGATAGAAATACTGATTTTGATCTCTGCTCAGATATTTGATGTCTGTTAAATGATGAAGTCAGTGATAGGAAAACAAATCTAACAGTAGTGTTGCATTGCGTGTAGCAGTATTTGGTGGATTTGAACCAAAGTCATTACATTTTGTTTCATTAACTCACATTGAATCAATTTAACCAACTTTTTGAAACCCACATTTTCTGAAGTTGAAATGACTTTTTGTTTGTCTGTATTAGTGAAGATACAGTTGTTTCCAAATGATGTATGTTGTATACCTCAGCTACCACTGGGTAGCTGAGTGTCTGGTACCGGCCAGGGCGTGGTCAACACAGTGGTTGATAAACTCTTGGTGCCTGTCATATAATGCATTTCTACAGTTTTATTTAATGAACTCCACAAAATAAACTCACTTTTTTCAACAGTTTTTATTAAGTCCCTTCCAATATTTCACAATAAAAGCACTGAAGCATATCTGTCCACTGCAACAGTATTGAGATTTTGATTTGTACTGATTGTCTCTACTCCTAATACTCTTTGAAAATTAGAAATAAACCCAACCCTACTTCGAATAGAGATCTGTTACTTTGCAGTTCAGGAAAAATAAAAGCCCTGGTCACTATTTGAGGGAAATTGATATTATACTGTGCACAATACCTCTACCTATATCACTAGATGACATTTTCTCTAGCCACTATGAGGCAAATGTCACTGAACACGGCTCAACCGTTATGTAATAGAGAAACACATCCATTTGTTTTACCCAGCAGCAACAAGCACTTTCCACTCTTTTAAAACCCTGAACATGCAGACTAAACTCCAGCCTTCCTTCCTTTGGGCTCTGGAAATGCCGGCGCCTTGAGGCCCGGCGCTCCGGGTCCTGATTGATTCTCTAATAAGGAATGAACAGCAGCGCCTGGTACTTTGGTTAATTGTCATATTTGTCACCCTGAGAAGCGAGCTGAGGCGCCGAGCGTGAGCAGCCTCTGTGATCTAATTGGACAGAGTTATCAGACGCTGAATAGCGGCAGCCGAGCGGTGAGCGGCGGTGATCCATATCCTGCTCACAACGAGAATGAGGAGTCGTTAAGAGAGACAGAGAGACATTAGGAGCATCACACGCATGCATCAATTCGCACACACATCCACACACACACACACTTAGTGTATCATATTGGTTTTAGTGCCAATATGTCTGCTCAGATTTATAGCCGAGGATGGTTTACAAATACGCTCACAGCCTTTCATCGCCATTCTGAAATTTACACCAGAAGCAACACGTCATTGCAATCACCACTACGAGAGCCTCCACTTCTCTTCACCAGGAGGACGGATATCAGAAATATTACCAAACATTCAATGTACAGAACAATACATGACCACAGTTTATAATACAATCCTATTATTTTCACACACACTTTTCAACTCCTATAAAAGAAAGAATTTCAAATCAAGCATGAAATTCTTCTTACATTGTTTATTTTTTTATCTGAAGCCATTGCAAACCACCTTATAATTCAATATTATGGGACGAATTCAATAATGCTGTCAGTGATCTCATCCATCCATCTTCAATACCTGCTCATCCAATCAGGTTGAAGGGGGCTGGAGCCTGTTCCAGCTGGTAACGGGCAAATTGACTGCAGTTTATCAGAGTAACATGTAAAGATCAAATAATATCAATATCAGTTTTTAATTTTTTTTTAAATTTTTGCTCAGTTTTCAAATCAAGCAAATGACAAATACAGTCATGTGAAAAAGTAAAACGTTCATATATTTATGTAGAAGTGAAACCTCTAAATTTCACAGCTGTGTATATAAAAAAAATCTCATGGAAATGAATGACTTTTCTTAATCGTCTTTGAACCACTGTTTACCGGGAATATAGTTGAATACCTATAAGGACAATAAAATGTTTAAATTAATAACTTTTTCAACAAAATATCAATACTTGAAATTTGACTAATACTGCACCTTTTTTACCAGAGACAACTTTCTTTCTGCATTTAGAAAAATTGTCCACTGGTCTCTGACATCATCTGCAAAATTTCTTGCAGTATTTTTGAGGGTTTTCTTGGACAAATCACCTGCTTCAAATCCCACTGCAACATTTCAATGGCATACAATCCTGGGCTTTAACACGACCATTCAATATCCCAAAGCTGCAAGAGTTTCCTGCTGATCTTGTGACAGAATTTCAGGTTTCTGGGAGACTTCATTTTACATTAGATGCTCTGAGTTTAGGCTGAATTGGCTTGGACAGGAATTCTGGATAAATTGGCAGTCCTTTGAAATCCACAGTAGAAGGATTTATTTCAAATAATTTAGAGATCTTTTGAAACCCCTCGGCAGAATCATAACCATCCACAATCCTTTCTTTTCTGAAGGCCTTACGAAACTAAATAGATCTTGACAAGATGTCCTTGCTCACTTCAGTAGCAAAGAAAACAGCAGCCCCTTAATGCCAAAGGTTTAAATAAGACAGGTTTGTTGCAGTTCAAGTTCAGAGTGGTTAGCATGCATGCTACATGGGTGAAAATGCCATAAAGATCAAAGTGAAACAGAAAAGCTTGTAGTGAAACATTGCATTTACAAAGTTACTGTGGAGGACACAGGCGTATAAAACAAAATATCATCAGCAAAAAGGTGCACTTGAGTGTCCTTGCATCAGCCATTTGATAAACAAACAAATATTCGAGTAAGTAAATATACAAAATAGGTCCCAAAATAGTACCCTGGGGGACACTTTGACTATCTCAAGGAAATCGGTTTTGTTGCCCTGCTTGAATACACTATATTTGATTTACAAACACCCTCTTAAATATTTAACAGCCTGAGGAACAAAACCAGCATTACTAAGTTTGTTCATCAGCAGTGTGTGGTCCACTGAATCACTGCCTGTGGTAGATCTACAAAAAAGGCAGTTTTCTGTCCAAGGCACTAACGAGATCATTTGTCCTAACAGTCGCAGCAGTAATGGTCCTACAGTCAGCTCCAAAATCCAACTGAAAATCCCTTCAAATTCTATTAACAAGTAACAACTGTTTAAACTGCAACTGTCTGAACTGATAAAATTGATGCATTAACACTCACTGAACCAAAATGTGGTCCTAAATATGGGCTAAGTAAAAATTCTGCCATTGTTAAGTTAAATTTGACAGATTGTGCATCATTTGAAAGATCACATCATCACAATTCAAGCAAAAGACACCGACCAACACTACAGCAACAGCAGGTATTAACACAGCAAAACAATAGTTTTCAGTCATCTGTCGGAGCATACACTTGTTAAATCTCTAGAGTGCAGATTGTTTTTCTCTGTAAATATCCAACAAACAAAATGTCTTTGGATTTTAAGTGTTTAAAAGGGGGTGAATGCTCAGGGCTTGTATATTTAATCCATAAAGAGGCTACTGTTTGGGCGACTGATACAAAAGCTAAAGCTTGGTGTCAGATGTAACATTATTGTAGTCTTACTTAGACCGATGTTCACCATAATCTGTCCCACTTTTGCCTTCTTAATAACATATATCATAAGAGTTTTTACTTCGTGGAGCTACAAGGCAGAGCTAGGCATCAAAGCTTTGGGATATGGATTAAAAACTCGACCTCCTCTGTACAGTATGGCTTTTTGCAACAACGTGCTACAATATTGCTGCTTTTTAAATACAGCCAAAGTCAACATTTTCATATGAAGACAGTGTCCTTCCTCAAAATGGACAACTGAGTGGCGCTTCAGAAAACAATGGGGGTGCAGGTTACATACAGAGAAACAGTAAAGTGACGTCAGGAAAGCGAGAGAGACCCTCCTCGACAACATGTAGGAGGAGGAGGAGGAGGCTACCTTGTTTGAGACCCTCTGATGAAAGAGTTGAACTAATGTGCATGTGTCCTCTGTAATAATTTATGGCCCCCTGCAGCTGTGCAAATACCAGTGTCGAGCAACATTCCTCACTGCAAATGACGGCCTGACTTTCAGTATTATAATGACGGATCAGTGCTGGATAATTCATCTGAGGGCCCTAAAATATGCAATTACTCTGCAGTTGCTTCATATCCATCTATCACGATGCTCAGCAATTCGCCTACAAAAGGCAGAGCTTTTATCACCACAGCAGTTAAGGGATGGAAAGTTATGGAGCGGTGTGCTTTGTTGTTGTTGTTCTCTGTCACCAAGACAAAGATCTGATACATAACAGGAAATCAGAGGGAGGAAACCATCACTAGTTGCAAAATCCTCCCACAGCGAAGAGCCAAATGCTCAGTTTTGACCTCTCACCCCAACGAGGGAGCGAATGAAGCTCTTCCAAACCACGATCAATCCATCGTGAAACAAAGAAAAATCACTCCCTGCAGAAATGTAATGTCCAGGTCTCCTAATGTCTCATTATTCTGTCAACGCAAACTCTTCTGGCTCCTGCCGTCCGTTAAGCAACTATTTGATTTTTTTATTGCCGGCTGTGCCGAGTCCAACGAGGGGGCTCACATGCTAGAAATCTTATTTTTGGACCAGAATCCCAAGGCTTCGGGTGGACATGATTTAAAAAAGATTCACTTAATGACGGCTGCTGTAATAAGCAGAGATGATAATCAACATGTGCGCCAGAGCTGAGTCCTCCTCCTCCTCCTCTTCTCTGCAGGAATTAAATTGTGATTGAGATGTTTTTGTGTCTCTGGGGAGAACTAAAACAAATATGAAGGGTGGAAGCAACTGATTAGTCTTGTTACCGGAGTTGACCAGTTTTTTCTAGGTCAGTGCTCCGAAAATGTTTTCTGTCATACAGCCCATTCACATTAGTCTGCTGAATGGGACGTTAGTGACATCATTATTCACAGAACATCATGTCATTAAGATAGATCTGTTTCAGTGATATTTCAAAATAATTGCAAACAAGTGATGATATGTTTGCATAAAATATCAGGGAAGTAACAATGCCTCTGGATTGTACTCTTTAAATGCTAACCCCAGAGGACCTATTATGCTTTGTACATATAACCTTGGCCTCCTCTAGGGTAGTTTTGCATAGATTGCAGTTCAGAAAAGTTATTTTGTATCCCTCAGTGTCCAGTTATTCAGTCCCTCATTTCATCCTCTATTTAAAACAGACTGTTCTGACGGAGTCTGTGTAAATCTATATTAATCTGTGTGTGTGGGAAAGGCTTGAAAATGCTTCTAGTAAAATGTTAACAACTGTACAGCATCTCTGTGCACCAATGGTATTTGTGTGCTAGTAAACATTAAATAAATACATGTCTTAGTATTGAGGACAATCCTGATGTTTAGAACAGCTACGGAAAAACCTGAAACATTCGTACCAACAGAATCACATCACAGGCAAAACTACAGGCACAGGAGGGAAAAGATGGAGGTGAAGTTATCTCTTAAAAACCACAAGAAAAAAACATTTTACACAATTATACATCATAGTGTACAAGCAGATCCATCATCACATGTGCTGCGTTTAAATGCCGAGGGCCCTGTGGTCCAGTATCCTAGTCCTTGTCCGTCTGATTACGTCATTCCAGTTTTCATTACCTTTTTTTTTCTTTCAGTAAAATTAGAAAAATATTCCTTTTTGAAATACAATGCATTTTCTGCAGTGCTGCCACCCTCTAAAGACAGAAAATTACATATAAAAACTGCTTTTAAAAATTGTACTAATCTATTTACATAACCCAATCATAGCTATTTTTGGACAGTTACAAAAGCGATGATGTCAGTTGAAACTCTTAGTCTACATTTAACCCCCCCACCCCCACCTATAAAAACATTTCTAAATTCACTCAGTAACAGCTGTAAAACTGTGGGGCTAAAATGAACACCACTGGGCTCCGTGGATAAGAGACACCTGGGAGAAGTTTGAAATTTAATAAGTCTCAGTATCCTCTTCACCAGGCCAGAGTGAGGTTTGAAAAACTCTTCAGCTGAATCCAAACTGTAAGTCACAGAGTAAATTACAGCCTTATAACAACAGTTCAGTGATGCTGATGTTACTGAACCTGTTGTGAAAAATTTAGACAACACAAGAAGAAGAGCTACAACCTTCCAGCCATTGTAATACAAGGTGGACGCTCCTCAGGTTGTGTTTAAATGAAGCTCATGAATAAGTTCAGTTCTTTATACCATGGTGGATAAAAGCAGCGCACTTCACTTTCACTTTTCTACAGCACCAACATCACCTCATTTATAAATATGATGTTACTTTATTTGTCTATTAATCTCTTTGCCCAGGTTCTTTAAGCCAATTAGTTCTTGGTCCTTAGTTCTTTAACGTTCCTGTTATGTTCATGTGTGAGGAACAACAGTAATATTCCTGGGCAGTTTGACCCAGTGCATGCATCAAAGCATAGACCCTCAGATGTGATCTATAATCTCAAAAGTGAAGCCAATCCTGAAGTGCAAAAAAGTGCAATATTCCCTATGGCCACTAGATGCTGACTCCAAAAATCTCCAGTTGACTTTAATTAAAAAATGGTCATTTTCAATCATGAAATACTCAGTTTCATTAGCTAACTCTTCTTCTCATCTGTCCATCTGAAAATAATTTCATCATTAAGTTGTCAAGAACCAGGCAAGGAACAAGGACCCAGAGGCAGACACCAAGGCGAGAGTAAATAACTGTAATACGGTTTAATCTTGGCAGAAGTATCCAAAACAGCAGGCAAAGGCAAAATCCAATAGCCAGGCAGAGAATCCAAAAAACCAGGCAAGACTATGACCATGGATACAAAAAACAACAAGAAACATGAACTGTGAAACATGAACTTAAGGCTGGACCGTAAGCTAAAGCTACAAACAAACTGGCACAGGACAAAGAGACACATGAGGTTAAATACAAGAGGTGATGAGACACAATGGAAAACAGGTGGGGAGGACAATCAGGGAGCAGGTGTGACCAGACAACTCAAGACAGGTGTGACAGGGCAGACAGGAAACAAGGCTTGAGCACAAACAGACAAGGAACAAGACTATCAAATTAAAACAGGAAACATGAAACAACATGAACTACTTTAACAGGACATGAAACACAGAAAGCTGGACAAAGACCAGAACAACCATTGAAACCAGAAAATGAAACAAGAGTAAAGACAAAACTAAATACAAGAACACATGACCATAATCAAAACCAACTAAAATAC
>OOFC01019561.1:0-10909 GCA_900323345.1 Pseudochromis fuscus
CCCGTTTAGGTCTACCAGGTCTGCGCGGCGTCTTCCCCTGCCATCTGACCCAACTCACCACCAGGTGGTGGTCAGTTGACAGCTCTGCTCCTCTCTTTACCCGAGTGTCCAAAACATACGGTCGCAGATCTGATGATACGACTACAAAGTCGATCATAGACCGGCGACCTAGGGTGTCCTGATGCCAAGTGCACCGGTGGACATCCTTATGTTCGAACATGGTGTTAGTTATGGCCAAACTGCGACTAGCACAGAAGTCCAATAACTGAACACCGCTCGGGTTCAGATCGGGCAGGCCGTTCCTCCCAACCACCCCCCTCCAGGTCACGCTGTCATTGCCCACGTGAGCGTTGAAGTCCCCCAGTAGAACAATGGAGTCCCCTTTCGGGGCCCTGTCCAGCACCCGTCCCAAGGACTCCAGAAAGGGCGGGTAATCTGAACTGTTGTTCGGGCCATAAGCACCGACGACAGTCAGGACCCGTTCCCCGACCCGAAGGCGCAGGGAAGCAACCCTTTCGTCCACCGGGGTAAACTCCAACACACAGGCAGAGAGCCTGGGGGCTACCAAGAAGCCCACCCCAGCCCTCCGCCTCTCACCCGGAGCAACTCCAGCAAAGGAGAATAATGAATTGTTATTATTTCAAATATTAAATCTGTTTCTTTTTACATTTTTGCTGGTATTTTCAGCAATGCTTGGGAAATGATTTCAGTTCTGTATTCACACTACATTATTATGCTTAATGATATAAAGCAAAGCATAAACATTGTACCGTATTTTCTGCACTATAAGGCGCACCTAAAAGCCTTAAAGTTTCTCAAGAACCAACAGTGTGCCTTATAATCCGATGCGCCTTGTATATGGATCAATATTGGTTAATTATAGCTACCGTAGTCAGGGGGCGTCGCCGAAGTAACAGCAGTAAAAACGGTAAAGGGGAATTCCAGTTCCACTCCACATGTGTGTGTATAAAGACCCCAAAATGGCATGAATGCACTAACTACGTGATAAAAAGTTGCACTACCTGTTGTACCTTGCTGTTGGTAAAAGATAATACTACGTCACTGACGTTACCTCGGAGAAAAAAATAAAACAGCTGTTCATGTAGCTTTGAACTGTGACAAATGGAGTTGGAAATACATTGTTTTCAACGAAGTCGGCATAAATACCGGTAAGAGCTAACGGTATGTACGGTACCGTATTGTGAATGCACTAGCTTGTTTTGGGAGTGAACAGAGTTGTCAGAATGTTGGTTTGTTTTCTATTAATAAGGTTTGACTGACTGACTTTAGCGCAGCTCTATCTAGATGGATGGATACGCAACCCCAGCCACTACAGTAGTTTCTATTCTATGGACCTTATAATCCGATGCGCCTTATAGTGCGGAAAATACGGTAGTCCAGGTAAAAAATGGTTTCATACCAAAAGTCTATTCTAGTTTTTACACATCCTTTTATCTTTTGGGTAACTGATGTTGAGCCTTGTGTTTAATAATTAGTGATCAGGGGTTGGAGTCCAACAGACGGGATAAAAACATGGTTGACGTTGTACAATGCACCAGCAAGAAACTAAAAGAGTAAAATACTTTTCAGCTTTAATCACTGCGATCAAGCACTGACCCAGATCTCTGCAATGATCTTTTACATGACATGAATCAGAAATCTCTCAGCAGCAGACTCTAGCCACTACCCCAGCTGGACGTCTGACTAAAACCAGGAGAAGATGTTGGACACTTTTAGCATCACTACACAGACTACCAATTTGTTTCAAGGTTGATTTTAAGACGTTATTGATTACTTGGCCGTGCTCCAGAATATATTTCTTCCTCTATTAACCTGTGTTCAGCCTGAGGTCCTCAGACAAGAAACTGCTGGCTGTTCCTCGGTCCAGATTTAAGACTAGAGAGGAGAACAGGTCTTTGTTATCAGGTCATTAAACTCTTGAATGATCTGTCTGATGGGCTGAGGGTCTCCAAATCACCATCTTCTTTTAAATCACTTCTTAAAACTTACTTTCTGTGATCATTATTATCAAAGAAGGAGCTTATGTTTTGTCTACATTACAGAAAAACTACTGAGCAGATCTTGATCATTTTTAATTTGTTTATTTATTTTTTGACAGATAAGCACACAATCAATATTAAAGAATGAAATCGTGTTTGAAAGAAATCCAGAAAAATGTGTCATAATGAGGGATTGGTTTAACGAGATAGTTTTGCTATTTAACCACAAGAGGGCAACAGTGTTCAGTCTGTAGCATCAGTATATAACACTGGTTTTAAAATGTGTTGTGCAAATAAACTCACATTGTGCATTGTTTGGTGTTTTTCTATATGTTTTACCTTTTCTATTTTTACATTTATTGTGGTTTAATGTTTTTGTGAACCCAATGAAGTTGAAGGTTTTAGCCTGAGCTCTCATGGTAAACATGTTAAGTATTTTTTTTTTTCAAGGTATTTTCATTCAGGTGCTTGTGAGGCATTTTCCTATTTTACGAGTTGTGATAATGGCTTGAATGCAGCATTAATCATGTGGCCAGTTTACATTCATTTTACACTGATAGCAGCTAAAGCTTAAAAAGATGGTGTCCTTCAAACTCCAGATGACGACTACGTTGAGCTTTTTCTGTGTTCAGGTTCGTCGTGTATGTGCAGCAAGCCAACAAGGACAACACATACAGTCCCACAGGTATTACCTCCTCCAGGGAGGTTATGTTGTTGCATGTATTTGTCTATGTCTTTTAGCAACATTACTCATGAACAAATCTTGATGGTTTTTGAGTATTACCTACAAAAAATCTGTAAAAAATAATCAGAGGAATCCCTTTCTGATAGTGTAATAGTGTACTTTCACTACAACAATGTTGACTAACAGCATCACTACACCTGAATTATGCCTTGGTGAAGGATTGTGCTCTTGGAGGGATTATGAATCAGACAATATTTCAAAATGCTCTGAGGTGTATTGTCTGGATATGACATCGATTTCTAGGATCATTATATCACTGACTGTAAAGTATGAACCGTGAAACCACAATATAACATCATCTTTGATGTGCGTTGGCAACTTTAACGTGGCACAAACTCAAAACTAGTACCGTATTTTCTGGACTATTGAGCGCAACTGTCTATAAGCCGCTATTGAATTTATTCGAACAGTTTCATGTGGTCTGACCGGTTCTGATGTGACAACGCTAAATGTATCAGTGGCACGGAGCTTGCTAGCTTGTAAAAAGCCAACAAGCTTCGTGCCGCCGATACATGAGAAACACCGGTGTTTAAGTTCAAAGCGTCGGAAAAAAGTAGCGGGTTATAGTCCGGAAAATACGGTAATTTCTCTCCCATTGTTTTCACTTGATGGGTAGAAAGTGTGGATTTGTTCAACGTCCATCTAAAACGTACACTCATTCAGTATCTGCCTTTATTCCACTTCGGCCTTGTTGGGTTTGTGCATTGGATCCTTTATGCTGGAGTACATGTAATTTCTGGAGGTTTGATTGTTGGAGCAAAGGAACAAATCAAAGGTCACATGTTTACAATCTCCACTGTAGCTGCTGCTGAAAAGGGTGAAGGGTGAGATACAAAGGAATACAACTACAGGCCTGCAATACAAAACAAGTGCACGCTCACTTTACTCATCCATCCTTGACCAGGATGTTGAGGGTTTGCTAGAATGTCTTTCTCTTCATCTTATTTGATAAATGAAGTACATTGCAAAATATGTGATATATTCATTCAATGCAGATTGTAGTGAGTTATCCCTGACCTGCATCCTTTCACATGGGTAAGAGTGCAGGAGACCAAACATCTGCCCCCGTGGTTTCGCAACATGTCCTCTGGGGTCGCTGTGCAGCACATCTGGAGTGGCTGACCGTTGCCAAGGAGCTTCAAAGAACCTGGCGTCCTTTGAAGCCCGGTCGCATTGTCTGCATCCGCCAAGAAACGTTCGGGTTTTGGCATCGGGCACCGAACACCTAACACGCCAGAGAAGTCAATCACAGCTGGAGGTGTCTCCAAAAGCACGAGGAGCTGCCACTTTTGATTGTTAAGCAAAATTCTTACAGCTTAGCGTAAAACTAAGGCAACACACCCTGCTACCACTCTCAGTAATTAATTTGAATAAGCTGTATGAAGCTTTTCTATCCTCAACCGAAACAGGAAAAATGAAATTTCTGAAACTGACCTAGTTCCATTTGGAGTGGTTTTCAGGTGACTAATGACTTTGTTTTCAATTAGTCTCACGTCGTCCCAGAATAATTTCATGGAGCTACCGTTAGTGACAGATGAGTGTATTTAGATAAATGACATTTGTGAAATGAATGCAAACTTTCCTCAAAGCTGTAAATGGATGTGATGCCCAAAGGAATATGAGTCACTCTGATTGTCATATCGATGTTTTCTTGTTTGTTTCCAAATAGCAACGCTTTAATTCACCACAAATGACTGTTGTTAGTGTTAACTCTTTTTAATGTGTCAAGCTTTATATCTCCAGCTGCCTACGCACATGGGCTACAGAAAATTAGCTTTCAAATCTATCTGATGCAATAATAATAATAAAATGCATTATCTCTTTTAAATAAAGAGCATTAGATACTAAAGGGAATTTACTGTTTGCAGCAGCAGCTGAGGCCACAAAGGAAACATTTTCCTCTGTTTCCCAGGATTGTCTTCACTCAGTCTTTGTAAACACAAGGATACATTTACTGCATAAACATAGTATTCAACCAAAAACTGCTTCACTGTTTGACAATTACCTTCTTCACTCAATAAGTATCATTAGGTTTTAAAAGAAGGTGATTTAAGAATACACATTCTTTTGTCTTCGATTTCCTGCATGAAGTCTTGGTCCAGGTGTTTCCACCCACTATTAAACTGCAAAGAAGAAGAAGAAGAAGAAGAAGAAACCACTGAATAACAGCACAGAAAGCAATGGACATAACCTTCAGTGAGGAAGCTGTGGAAGTTTATTGTGGTTTACTTTAGAGAAACTGTTCAGGAGTTATTGTGGCCCAGACTTTCGGCCTTGACACCAACATAACTCCAGTAAACACACCTGTGCAGTGGCCAACACCTTCCTGAGAGTGACCATAATGAGACTGCTGTACAAGCAGGAAACAGCACACGTCTTCAATCAAGATAAACTTAATTAGCTCATTGTTTTACTGTTGTGAAATCAAAGTGTTTCTCTGTAGTGCTTTGCAGCTTAACAGTAGCACAACAGAAGCAGGGGACTGTCGACCCCCACTGTCCCTGGAGGTGGCTGAAATATACAGTCACAGCCTTAACGACATCTCATACAAACACAACAACCTTGCAATCAAAATAATATTTTATATTCATTTATTATAGACCAGTAGCAGAATACACCAAAGTAAATCTTCATATAGTACTGAGTGACAGTGAAATCTTTGTGTGTGTGTGTGTTTTTGTCTTGTCTGTGAAGCAACTATGGCTTTACTGTGTCCTTCTGTTGAAGCAGCAGTGGCTCAGTCAGTTGAGACTTGGGTTGGGACCCACAGGGTTTTTGGTTCAAGTCCCAGCATGGACAAAAGCATGGAGTGTACTGTGGCATGTACAATGGTATAAAATCTTAAATTAAGATCCCTTATCTTGTTTTAAAAATGATCTATCCGGGGCTACTTATTTTTAGATTTTACAGTCTTATTTCACGATTTCTTGTCAAGTAAAATTAAGTTGCTGCATGGACAGATATCTTCAATAGTTTCAAGTAATTTTCTCTTGAAATAAGTGTTTTTTTCTAATATTTAGGCCAGGGGTCCCCAATCCTGGTCCTCGAGGGCCGCTATGCTGCCTGTTTTAGATGTGTCCCTCTTCCAACACACCTGATTCAAATGACCTGCTCATCATCAAGCTCTGCAGAAGCCTGCTAACAATCCTGGTCATTTGAATCAGGTGTGTTGGAAGAGGGACACATCTAAAACATGCAGGACCTTGAGGACCAGGATTGGGAACCCCTGATTTAGGCCCTGCTTTTTTGCAGTGCAGCTCTGAAAGATAATAAAGCCCAAGACCATTAAGACACTTAAAAACTATTAAAACAACCTTAAAATCGATCCTGAAAAGCACGGTGAGCCACTGCAGTGATTCAAGCTAAGCTCCTTTTTATTTTTTAGAGAAGTCATATTGAACCTGAGGTTAGTGTGTTGACTCCTTCTGGACACAATATGTTAATGAGTGCTGTTTTCTGTCAGTCAGAGTGTGTGCATACAGGGCTGCGTGTTGTTGCATCATGAAAAGCATGTGACCTCAAACCTGCAGAATGAGATCCAGGTGGCAGCTGCTGTATTCCTCAATCATCCCTTTGGTTTCTCTTTATGCTCTACAGCAGCACCAGTGTATGATAGGCTCCTCTCATTTTTACGGTCAAGTGAATCTTCGAGAAGAGCATAATAATCTATTTTCCAGCTCTCTTATTCCTTTGTGTGAGTGTGTGTGAGTGAGTGTGTGTGTGTGTGTGTGTGTCGTTATGTACTGTTATGGATCGTAGTGGCAGGTATTCTATGAACCCCAGAGGAGCTCTGCCGCAGAGTGTTTCAGATGAATCACCTGGTGGGTGGCAGGGGGTTATTACAGAGAGAAAAACACAGAGATATAAAAAAATCTAAAAGAGATAAAGAAGATTGATGCCTCTCCAGCGGGCACACGTGTTAAAACATGCCAATGACTCTATCACCTTTAGGTCTTTGCTCTTTCTTTCTCCTCCCCGCCCTCCCCTCTACCCCCTCTTCCTGTTTCACAGTCTCCCCCACTGCTTCTTCACTTCTTCGCTCCTCTCCTCACCTTCTGGCATCTACGCTAATAAATCCCATTTAAGCTCTCGTTGCGACCCCTCAATCATCGCCCGCGACCAGCTTAAAATAACACTGTGGGAGCAGAGAGAATGGGGCTGGTGTGCAGGAGCCCCCATACCGATGTTATTAATTGTTGAAGAGATGAATATCCCATTACAGTCCGACTAAGGAATGGAGATGGAGCGGGGGTTATACCGTGATTAATGCTAAGTTCATGCAATGCATGATTAATTCTGAAGTGCGAGTGGGTGTTTAATCAAGGCCACATGCGATATGATCAATTATAGGGTGAAGAAAAAGAGCTGGATGATTAGACTACCTTTCAGAGTGTGGAACATATGTCACCAGTGGTTTAGTGGGTCCAGTCGTAATGTAGGATTACACAGAAGAATATAACCACAGAGGCTGGATTACACAGTTGCTTTGAAAAGATGGGAGGGTTGAGCTGTATTGGATTTAACCAAGTGTGAGCTGAATGTGTTCACTGCTTTGTAACAGGGAGAAGTGCAGCACATGTGAGCAGACTACGAGCGTCGTCTCACGTCACCTTCAGTGTAGACGTGTCTACTCAGCTGCATTTGTTTTTATTGTGATAGCAAATACCCACTAAGTCATGCTTTATTATGTGCATACTGTTACCATGTTATATTTTCTCAAATAAAAACCGGGTCTCTAATAATGTCCAGGGCTGTGGTCAACATGACCAAACAATGGATAGAACATAATGTGTGTGCATATACTTCACAATAAAAGCCTGATGAGAAATGTGGTGTTTCTATCCAGCTAAATACTATTAGGGGGCTTTTATTTGGAAATAGTTAAAAGGTAGTGTTAAATCTTTCAATTCAATTTTATTTACAAAGCACTTTTCATGCATAATATGCAGCACAAAGTGCTTTACATGTTAATAAAAACAAAACAAAACAAAACAAAACAAAACAAAGCAAAACAATCCATTGTGCCCACCCAACCACCCAACCCGTCCCCACCCAGGCAAATATCAGGCATGCACACCCCCTCCCCTTCCCCATACGCACACACACTCAACATACACACCATGAAAGTATAAAGGTAAATAAATGAACATGGTAAACATCAGGCTGAGTACAGATGCACCAGTTGAGGAAACACCATCCGAGGAGCCATTTGCACCGGGAGCAGGACGCCACCCGCAACCACCGGGCAGGGACCCAGGGGGCAGAGAGGGGGTGCAACAAAGATGCCCAAACCCCAAACTCGGCACCCACAGGACCACACCCATGTAGCCGCAGCCAACCATGTCTCCCGGTGAAGAGGGCTCCTCAGAAAAAACACTGGCAAATCTTTATGAATGGTGTAATGTGGTAAATTTAATATTTTGAACTTCTCTGTTTAAAGATGCTTTGTATTAAGATATAACTAATTACACTTAGAAATATGGATCATTTGAATTAAAGGCCTCCCTAAAATACAAGTCAGTCTCAGATAGCAGCTGGATACCTTCTGCAGTAAAGGCCCCGGCCTCTATTTAAGGATCTGTGGTTGCTGACTGACAGAGAAATGCTACTACATGCTGTTTCAACTTAAATACTGTAAGAAATACTGTATACCTTCATGCTCATTTGCATGACATCAGATGACAAGATCACAGTCAGTTCAATTAATATGAAGTTACAAGCAGCAGCCACTTAGCTCATCTTCTATTTTATAAGTGAGGAGAAAGATGTATCCTGTTTATTTAATCCAAAGTGAGAAAATTACTATTAATTGGAAAGGGCCTTATGTGCTGGACTATTTCTTGACTCGACAGCTGAGACTGCTGAGTGTTCCCAGCCGGGACATTATTTTGTAATTCCTTTATTTGTGTTTTGTACGTTTCACAGATTGACAGGACAGACTGCTTCACAGTCTCATATCCCTGACTCCTGAGTCAGAATTTTTACAATGACATGATGTGTTTACTGAGATATTCAGACAACTCTGCTGACCAGCTGTCTGCACTCCACATCCACCGAGCTGCAGTACCTGCTGTGGAAATCATGCAATCTGACACAAGATTGTCTTTTTTCAATCTATCCATCCATCAATCCAACCATCCATACATCCACCCATCATCTATACCCGCTCATCCAACTGGGTCGTGGAGGGGACTGGATCCTATCCCAGCTGGCAGTGGGGGAGAGGCAGAGTACAACCCAGACAGGTTGCCAGTCTATCACAGGGCTCTTTTTAAAATTAAAACACACAGTACACAGTAAAAAAAAAGAAGAAGTAGTATTATCCAGCAGCTGAGGTGCCAAAAACACTCTAAAATGAAAAATAACCAACTCAATGAAAATACAGTAAGTAATTAAAATACAGTAGGGGCTTTATTTTTACAGATTGGTCAGTCATGTGGATTTTTGGTCTTTTTAATGTTAAATGATGAAAATGTAAATATAATAAGAATAACAGTAATTAAAATACTTTTGTTGAAAAAAGACAACAACCACACATGGTATCTGCACGTTGACAGATATAATCTATGTAACAAGTACAATTCAGATTTATGTAAAATTACATAACTGATGCTTCAATTTAAATGTCAGTAATTTTACAAGTAAAATTTAACATTTCATCCGATATTAAATAAAATAATACATCTTTGTGAAATTATGATAAATTTGTGAATGTATTTTAACAGTCTTGTGAAAAAAAAATTATTCTATGTATCTATATTTTCAATTTTATGGATGTACATGATGTGAATTATTTTTTGTAGTAGTAATAATATTTTTTTTATTTAAAAATGCTGGAAAAATGTATAAAACAAACAGAAAAAAAACTGTAAAATTACAGATTATATTTTTTCTTCACTGTATTTGTCCAGCTATAGATACCAGCAGAATATATCAATAATAGAACAGAATACAATAAATCTTTACTGTACCACCAAGAGGACAGCACAACAAGGTTACAATGTTAGTGCCCTGCTCATAGAAGTAGTTTTTATTTAAAGTAATTATGAATTTGAAGATTAAAATGACAATAAATCATGATATAGTCGATGGTATTATCTCCAACCAAAGCAAACTAAAATGTGTCCTAGATCCAAAGGTGTAGGTTTGATTTTGACATCGGGGGGACATATTACTAAATAAGATAAGAAAAAGAAAAATAAGATATTACTTCATTCATACCACATAAGGGATTTTTAAAAATTATTTTATTCAATAATAAGACTTTAACATCATTTCACCCAACATGGGACTCAAACCCACATCCCCATGATTTAGAGACTCATGCTTTACCAACTAAGCTAGCTAGGCTGACACACCTTTATGCTGAAAGTAACGAGTTGTCCCGCGCAAGCTAATCACCGCTAAATCTCATTGAGGCTGTTTGCGTATAATAATAAATAAACAAACAAACACAAGCTCGTGGACCTCAGTGGGGATCTGTCTCATCTGTAGGGATTACGTGAAAGGGTTAACATTGGTATGGACATGTCCATATGGTCCACACACATACTTCTACGCCATTGCCTAGATGTTCAACGAAAAGAAGAGAAAAACAAATCCATCTTGAATATGAAAAACCCATTGCAGTATAGTCACTGCATCCCACAGTGTGCCAAAGTGGAGGAGCTATTATTCACTTTGATAGCTACAGAAAGGGCTTTGTATAAGGCAAGAGGTGCAGCAGTGTTTAATCAGAACATTTGTATGTCGCCAGGTTTCCACCCCAACCATCAGCTTTCCATGGCGCCGCATGTTGGGAAACCGTTGGTGTAAATGTGCCCTTAATCTGGCCTCTGTAAATGGTTCTGTTGTATGGTGCCAGCTTTCATAAGAGAGCCGCAGAGACGGTGCAACACAGCCCAGAGCAGGACATCATAATTCAGGAGAATAATTGGGGCATTTAAACCAAACCTGGGACTCATCCATGCCAGACAGATACAGGTCAGAGTGGCCTGTCCACATGGGAGGAAGGAAAGGATGGATGGATAGAGAGGGGAGGGGAGGAGAAGATGGATGGTAGTGGGTTGGGGAGGTGGACATACCGAAAGGAAAAGATAAAAAATAAACAGTGAAGTTGGAGTCGGCATAGAAAAGAAACAAAATGGAGGAAAAAAACGATGGA
>OOFC01019563.1:0-15869 GCA_900323345.1 Pseudochromis fuscus
GGGTGGGGCCTTCGTCCCCTCCCACATCTTAAAAGGGGTGGGAATGGGGAAAAAAATAAATAAATAAAAAAAATAACTAAATAAATTCTCAATCATACCACCCCAACAATCCTCAATGGACAGACTCCCTCCACAGGGTCTGGGCGTTGTCCTTAGGAGGAAAACTGGAGGCGGGACCTGCAATGGGCTGGCGTCCACCTCAGGGTCTGGGCGCAGCCCAAAGCAGGACTGCCCTGGTAAACAAAAACAGACAAAGAAACACACACACACAAAAAAGACAGAACAGAAAGGGGATGGGCTCTCTCCCGCTGGCCTGCCCTGTCTGTTTCTCGCCGGGGGCCCGGGCATGCCGCTGGGTGCTGGTTGGTGGGGGCCTTTTGCCCACCTCCCCGGTTTCCTGGTCTGCCCCCCCCCCCCCCCCCCTCAGTCCATTGTCGCAATATTAATAATATTACACTCTACTAGATTAAACTATATTATTTTATACTACCATATTATATTATACTATATTATGTCTTCTGCTATACTGGACTATATTGCATTATAATAAGTGACATCACACTATCTTATATTGTATATATGTAAAATAATATTGTATAATATTATATAATATTATATTTTATTATGTTATATTATACTTAAGATATCACATTTTGTTTTGTCTCACATTAGGTATGTTATATAAACATATAAATTATTATATTAGGTTTAATACCATTATGACACTGCACCATTTATCTATTCATCTCTATATTTTATCTGTTCTTTTGTTTGTTTTTAAATTATTTTTTTTCTCTCCATCATGTACATCATGCTCCTTTCTGTTGAAACCACTAATCATGGACATTTACCCCTCAACATATATAACCTGCCCCATTCTCATGACAACCTGAACTCACGTAAATTATGATTGCAAGCTTTATTTTTGTCTGTTGTTCGCATGTCTGTTCACTGTCCACTGTTTATGTCCCTTGTCACTATTTTTGTTGTGTTCTGTTTTTGTCACCCTGCTTCACAGTAAAAAAAAAAAAAAAAAAAAAAGAATAAAAGTCATGGGAGGGCTGCTTCCTCCAGCTCCCACATGGAGACGCCGTTTAGGAGCTGAAAACGATACTCTTTGGAAACGGGTCCCAGAGTGGGAAAGTCTGAAGATGCCACCTGCTGCGTCTCCGTGTGGATGGCGAATAAACAATCTCCTGAAACGATGCTGCTGTAGCCCCGCCTCTTCCTTAACCCACACATGCAACTCAGGACAACAACAGTAACAATGGAGGAACACAGCGTCATGTTAGTGCTGCAGCAGCTGCTGGGCTGGTTTTGGCTTTTACATCTAAAGCTTCTGAAATTGTACAACTACCCTGAGCAATGTGTGTTGTAGGTTTTTTTTTTACCCAAGGGCTTAACTTTGGGTCCACACTCTCACCCCTGTCTGCTGTTGCACCTCATACTGCACCTCATACTGCACCTCATACTACACCTCATACTGCACCTCATACTACACCTCATACTGCACCTCATACTACACCTCATACTGCACCTCATACTACACCTCATACTGCACCTCGTACTACACCTCGTACTGCACCTCATACTACACCTCATACTGCACCTCGTACTGCACCTCGTACTACACCTCGTACTACACCTCGTACTACACCTCATACTGCCCCTCATACCGTTGCTTAATCTGATTGCTGATTACTGCTTTAAAAAGTAACTTAGTTACTTTACTGATTACTTGATTTTAAAACTAAGTTAGATTACAAGTTACTTTATTAGTTACTTTATAGTTGTCGACAATACCTCCACCTCCTCAACATACAAATGACAACCGGTTTTGCCAGTACTCACTTTAATGAAGTGCATTATAACAGTAACACCAGCAATGTATCTCCTGACATTTTAAGTTGAACTTAAAAACAATTTCCTGAAACAATACAAGTTTTTATAAAAAAATAAATAAATAAACTACTTTTCTTGACTTCACTTAACATAAATACTAAAATATAACATAAAATACTGTCTTTTTTGACTGGACATAAGCAACTGTTAACACTGCAATGGCTAAACGTACCATTATAATCTACATTGTTGATAAATGTAACTATTAAATTATTTTTAACATGTTTTATGAACAGTACCTGTTGTTCACAGCATTAAAGCAGCAAGAAGTGGTTTTACAAAACAAAAGTTCTAATGTCTGCTTTCTTACTTTGGCCTAATCTTATGTTGTAATCACATATTCTGTGTGAAACAGTGGAGTGGGGTCAGTGAACCAGTGGTTGTACCTCATTAACAGAAGCTTCTCAAACCTCTGCTCAGAAAGTCTGTTTCTTCTGGGTGTGAGCACCAAACCTCCATCTGAAAAGCCGCTCTACAGGAGCACTTGATGGGGGTGTTGTATTATATCTTAAGAAAATGTTCTTTATGTTTGAAAACTGATGCAGAGTCTGAAGGTCACAGGCTGACCTCAGGTAGTCCATGACTTCTTCTTCTGCAGAGTAGGTCTCCTCCTCCAGCTCTGACTCAAAAGTGAAAAAGTCCACCTCACCTTGACTGACGGAGGTGGTAGGCTCACTGGCAGGGCTCTGTGCTGCTGTCAGAAGCTCTTTTACTGGCTCCCTCCTACCTGCATCTCTCAGCCATCGGAGTTTGAATTTTGGACAACTGGCGGCTGTGAGAGGGGCATCTTTGTCGTCCAGCACACCAGCAAAACGAGCCTGGATAGCCTGAAAAATAAAAGGGATATGTTTATGCTTACAAGCCGTACTATTTATAATGTCATTGAATTACATGCAAACAATGCCTATGTGGGATCAATATTATAGATGTAATGATGTTTTAGGTGACCTACTGACATTTGTATTTGTTTTAATCTTCTTTTGCAATGATAATGCATTTTCTGTTCATGAATAGTGGGATACAAGAAGCTTTATGGAGCTGAAAGAAGGAACATACCTGCACTATGGCATCTGGAAGGCCTGCAGTCATCCTGGAGAGGGGATCTTTCACAGCCAGGTCCTTCTGCATCAGAATTTCAAGTGTGGGCAATAAAGTCCCATAAGGACAGTCTCCTTGTAAAATGTCCAGTGCTGCAGACAGAGGCTTCATGACAGTGCAGTACTCATGCAGGTACTGGTACTCTTTGTCTTTGAAGCATTTAACTCCCAGCTGGGTGCACAGAGTATTCAGCTCAGTCATGGGGATTTCTGTAATTCTCTTCACAGCATCAAAACAAGAGTTTCACCTGGTGGATGTTGGTACCAGGAGCTTTCTTTGACGTCCTCCACTGTTTCTGATGCAAGGGAAGATCTACTTGATTTAGTGCAAAGAGCTGTGCATTTTGCTGTGCTGCCCGTATACACAGCCTTGCTTTCTGCATTGGTAGTTAAACATGTCTCCACATCACGTGTGGAAATGATGTTGAGTGTGTGTGTGAAGCAGACCTGTGGTGTGGAGGAAGAGGCAGCTGGTCATCACTTCCAGTCTCAGCTCAGAGGATTTCTGTCATATCTAAAAAAGTGACATCATCATCTGTGGGACTCTGTGACAGAATGATAAACTTTAAACGCCTTGACAAAGTCGGATCCATTGTCAGTCACTGTTGCAAGTACTTTGTGGAGTAGTCCTTATGAAGAATGAATGTTTTTGATTTCTGCACCAATAACGTCATATGTGTGTCTATTCTCCTACATGCTAACACTGCCTTGTTGCCTCTAATGTGGATCTACTGATCCAGTGGAGCGTTACTCCCATATAGCTTCTGTTGCTAGCTGTCCAAATGTCCGTGGCAGTTGACACAAAGTCGACCTCATTCAGCGTGGCCTTCAGATTTCTCTCCATCTCTGCACACTGCGTCTCCAGGTAAGAAGAAAGAGATGTTCTGCGAGGCCGCTCGACATTGACAGCAATGAGGATCTTGTTTATTATGGCACAAAACGACAACCGTGTTAAGGGGCAGCATTTCCTCTACAATAAATAGCCCGACCAACTTCTTCTTTTTTTTCTTTTTTTTATTTATTTTTATTGTGAAGCAGGGTGACAAAAACAGAACACAACAAAAATAGTGACAAGGGACATAAACAGTGGACAGTGAACCCGACCAACTTCTTCAACTGTCCCCCACTTATTGCACCGAAGTCCAGCTTTTGTTGTTTGGGCAGGGGACCTCCTGCATTAGTCGCTGCTCTCTGCTTCGCTCCACCTGGAGGCACCTTCTCTGTAGGTTTGACTGAGCCGTGCTGTGACTCCAAATCCTTTCTCAATGTTGATGTAGTGTTTTTGAAGCTTGATAACACAGAGAGTACAACGTACCTTGATATTGTCGTCTTTAGCTGACACAAACTCAAAATAGTGATTGTATTTCCAACGGGAAAGCGCGCTGCTCGCCTCTAGTTGGTCCATCGTTGTTTACGTTTGTGGCACGATTCATTGTCCTCATACTGAAAACGTGACTTGTTGCATATGTTACATGACACGTCACTTCCCTGAGACGCAAGAAGAAAGACGATTTTTACTAAGGAAACTTAGAGAAATAGTAACGCACGGTGACTTAGATAAGTAACTTTAATTTGATTTCTCATTTGAAAATAATAGTGCGTTAGATTACTTGTTACCGAGGCATCACTGGTCCTGATGGATGTGACACACTGCAACATGGTTCAGCCTCTGCTGTGTCATAATTGTGTGTAACCAAGTCTTTAATCGTCTAAGAGCACTCAAGCTCCTCTCTGCCTCAGATGATGAGACTCAATTTCAGTGAACAAGCCTCGCACCTCAAATGGCAAACTTTTGATAATGTTTGCAGCCTCTCCACAGGAACTGTTCATGTAATTATGTTTGAACATAGGTAGCTGGATCTCCAGCAGCCGAGTATTCATTTCTGGATAGTCCTGAACCACAGGGTCAATATTTCCAGAAAGCAGGGTGTTCTCCAGCCTTTGCAGGGTAAGAAGTACACCCTGCTGGAAACGTTCTGTGAACTGTGTGTGACTGGTGTCAAGTACCTTATAAAACTCAACTCTGTAGTACTCCAGAGGAGTTTTAGGACTGGAACCACTTGATTCTCCACTGTAGTGCTTGGGTGGTTGTCAAACTCTTGGCATTGTTATAGGTTCTAAGTCTGAAGAGTTCACAGCAGTAGATGCTTTCTCACAAAGGCTTTGGAAGGTCCCATCACTTCTCTTGCCATTGAGAGTAGACTGAACCTTACAAGCAGCAGCCTGCATACCAGAAACAGTCTGTGTCCTTCTCTGGAGACAACTGTTGAGACACTCCAGCTCTCCAGTAACTGCTTGTGCCATCACAAGACCAAGTACAGTCCTGCCTCTCATAAACTGCTGAAACAGACCACTAGCAGTGGCTGCAGTGGGACAGTCAGTCTCTGCCATCTCCTCTCAGGCAGTGAGGATAGAGTCACACTGTGTTAAAACGGAGAGGATGGCACCGTGTCGAACACTCCACCTTGTTTCACATCGTGGTTTCAGGGCACTTGAGGTTGCATGGTCAGATATTTCTATCTGATGAAACATCTGTTTGAATTTGCCAGACTGTCCACAAAAAACTCCTAATTGATGAACCCAGTCAAGCGCATCTTGCACAACTGTAGAAGCTGAGCATGCCTTTGTGTTACCAAACTCACACAGTGTGCTCCGGGGTGCACATGTAAAGCTAGTTGTTGTTTCTCCCTAATAAGAGCCTGTGTACCAGAATATTTGCCAGACATGTTTGCTGCGCCATCGTATGCCTGCCCACGCAGTGCTGACAATGGCAAATTTAGTCTGCAAAGTGCATCTAATGCCACTTTTGCAAGATACTCTCCTGTTGTTTCAGTCACTGAACACATCCCAATGAATTCCTCATGAGGATTTAAGTCATGATCCACATAACGAAGACAGATTCTTGCTCTTGACCTAATATGTCTGGTGTCCCATCAACAATCAAGGCAAACTGTGTGACTGGGAGGCATCGAATAGTGTCAGCTATTCCTCTTATGTCATTGCTCTGTATCCTGGTGTTTCATTCTGAATGAGAGGACTTGTGTAATCCTGCTTGTGTGTCTCTAACCACTTCTGAAAAGCAGGGTCATCTTCTGCCTTTTCTTTAAGATGTTGGGATCGATTACCTTTCTCTTCCACATGACCTCGTGGAGCTAAACCTTGCCGAGCTAAGTATTTGATGGAGCCTACAATCTTTGACAATCCATTCCTTGCTTCCTCCTGTTGTCTGGCAACAGCTGAACAAAGCTGTGAAGCTACAGTGTTCCCTTTTTCAGCATAGATGTTCATGGCTTGGATGTGCAGCTGACATTTAGCCTTTCTGAGAACCTCTGGATAACCTCTTCCCAGTTTATAAAGCCTACACTCACAAAGGCAGGGTCACACTTGCTTGCAAATGTTGACTGATTCATATAAACTTTGGCACAGTGAAAACATATGACCCCTTGTAAAGTGGCACTGTAATGCAACCAAGGAAAAGTTGTGAACCATTGTTGTTGAAAGGTCAACACACATTTAGCTCGCTTCTGCACTACTATAAACTTAGGATCAGGTTGCACAGGCTCTGTGCAGGTCATGATGTCTGTAACATCAAATCCTTCTCTGTCCCTGTTGTTGGTGTTCGACTGGACCCTAACATGGGGGTCAAGTCCCTGTGGTGAACATGACAAGAAGACTTGTCAGTCTCTGAAATAACAATTTATTAAATGAATGTATTGTAAATATCAATAACACTATTCACAGTTAAATCATTCACTTTTATTTATTTTTCATTTACTTGCATTCTCACCTGCTCATTTGCCTGACTGCTGCCCTCACCATGTGTCCCTCTGTGAGGAAACCGCATCAACCAAATATCAGTTCAGTGTTCTGACAGTGTGTGTTTACAAGCACAGTTTTGTTTTTTAAGGTCAGTTACCTGGTCATCTGTGCCTCCTGTGCTGCCTTTCTCTGTGCTCTCTCTCCCTCTCCCTGGTCACCTGATCTACTGCAGCTCCTCTGTCACCTCCTCCACGCTCTCTCTCCTCATCTGTGCTTCCTCGTCTCCCTCTCTGGTCATCTGTGTCTCTCATGACCTGTGCCTCCTTGGCCATTTCCTTCTCTTTGGTCACATTCTAGAAACTGATATAAAAAAAGAGACTTAGTTGATGTTCAAATGGTAACAGTCTGGTTAAAAATGACAAGTGACATGAAAGCAGAATTTAAAGAAATACATTCAGGTATTTCCCACAGCTTGTCATACACTCCACTTCTCTCCCCTCCTCAGTCCCCAGCCGCCCTGCTGCAGCAGGACTGGTACGTGATGTCACATGGAGGAGCTCCTGTCATCACCGTGGTTACCGCTTCAGACCGCAGCAGAAACTCCGCTGCATTTAAAATGTAGAAATGCCTGGGAGATGTAGCTACTGTGTCGGCTATCGTGTTATTTGACAGTAAAATAGGTTCACTACTGAAAAGAGATTTGATGTGGAAAACAGCAACGTTACGACCACGCTACTGAGAAATGTAGTTAAACTAGTAACACCGCTACCCAACACTTACCCCTTTTTCCACCAAACAAGAACTGGTGCTAGGTCCATGATGGTTCTAGTCCTGGTGATTAGTTGGTTCAGATCCAGTTTCTTCTATGAACCAGTTTGTTTTTCCACTGGTCAGGAGCCAAGTTGGGTCCACATCACCATAAAAGGTCAGTACATCACTGCATAGGTAGCTGGTTCACAACAACCAGCTGCTAACAAGCTAGCTGCTGCTAACAAACTACTGTTCCCCTGTTACTATCAGTCCATGAAAACATGATGTTCAGCAGATCTTCTAGTTACAACATGACTGAGGTAACAAAGCAGTGTTGCATTGCTACGTGTGGTATTTATTCAGTTTGGTGACATCACCATGTCCTTCCTGGTCACATGACGGAGCAGCTCCCTCACTGTGATAATGTTTCAATGGAGGAGCTGATGGTCTGCATACAAGTGCTGGTCCTGGTTTTACAGTCTCCACTGATCCAGAGACTAAACTGTATTTTCATTACTCTACTCTGCTACTATCACTGCTGTGTTTCTACCATCACTCCTCCAGCTCCTGGTGCAGTCACTGCTTAGTTGGTGCTAAGCTCTGGACCAGCAGGAAGTGGGGCCTGACTTAGCCCAAGTTTTAGCGGCTGGGGCTGGTTCTTGCGATGGTGGGAACACAACAAACTGGTGCTAAGTCAGGAACTGGCCCTGAACTAGCACTGGAACCAGCTCGGTGGAAAAGGGGGAACTGTGTATTGGAGCAAAGTCAGCTAAACTGACATTGGTCCTACAGTACATCCATGACACCCTCTGGCTTTAGCTCACAGGACACTGGCAATCCAACAACTAGCTTACCAACTTCAGTCACAAATCCTCACCTAACTTAATGTAACCGGGTGGTAAATCTAGTTCTGTTCATTTCTTATTGATGGTTGATAATTCACCCAGTTGTTTAGTGTTATTATAAATGTTATTCATTGTTTTATTTTTGGGGTAATGTCCTCTAAAACGGAGTGACAATAGATTGTAAGTGCACAGGCTCCCGTGTTACTACAGACTTTGGCCACAAGGCGGCCATAGTGGCAATGTTATTGTTGCCCCACCATGAGCGCCAGGGTTCTTACGGGCGGACAACCACAGTGTTGGGGTAACTGTGTGGAGTTGTCCCACTTGTATTTGGTGTACGGAACGTAAGTGTAACATTACAAGTGCATTTTACATTTCTTGGTTAATTGTACCACTTCCAGTTTTCTTTGTGTTATCTGTAATTAGCCAGTCCACTGCCGTATTTTCTGTATTTCTGTTTTTGATTTATTTTGGACTTTCCACTCTGATCTTTCTATTTGAAGAGCCACACACGAGCTGTGACTGAAATAAATGTGGTGCTCAAAGAAACCCCCAAAGTAAACGTGTCCTTTGTGGTGCTACATTAACAATACAGGTATTTACCTCTTTTTGGCCAGGATTTTTTTTTATTTTACTCGGGGTTGGTGTCGACCAATAATGAAAAATTGTTGTCTGTTGCCTTTTCGTGCTCTTTTCATGGGTCTGAGGTCTCCGTCCATGACAAACATAAAGTTCTCATGAAGGTTCAAAGCTGGTAGCTTAGATCCCATCCAGTGTCTTCTTCCTTCCTTGTTTATCCCTTTTTCTCCAGGTCAGCAGGTGTATCTGCTGCTGCAGTGTCTATGGAAGTCAGATGATATTTATGGTCTAGCCTCTTCTCAACAAGTCAACAAGTCTTTGGTTGCCTCTTCTTTGCGTCACAGATTTCGGTTTCTTTCTAATGTCTCACATGTAGCCTGGCCGGGAACAGAGTCTGGAAGTGGTCTTGGTTTTCTTTCAGAACCCTGCGGACCTCTGTATGATCTCTTCACTTCCTGAGGATATGTGGGAGATAGTTGTAATCCTGATTTCTTTGGTTTTTGTGAAGCCTTGAAGAGCCATGTCTGTTTAATTTCAAAAATCAAAAACTGACCATTGTACAGCATGGCACCACGTTCTCAGGTGGTTGGCGTTTGTTCTGTCAATCTGCATTTTAAGCTCTTCCTTTGTTACCCGAGACCCTCTTGAAGTACAGTTTCCACAAATGCAACCATCATTATGGAGTCCTTCTCAGTCCCTCTGGATCCCCATTATTACTTATCTTCTCACGCCTGGAGCCTAACTCCAAGTATATTAACTTGTCCTCTAGCTTTATAGTGTAGTGTAGCTTTAATATCTCCATCATGATATCCTGTGTTTTGCCTCCTCTCCCCTGCTTCCTCATTACACCTCCCACTTCATCCAGTCTGGCGTCTTTGATTTCCTCCAATTGTTCTTTTTTTGCTTGTCAAAAGAAGTTCTTGCAAAATAACCACAAGTCGACCATTTCTCCACTAGCAGGTTGTGCATTGACTCCTCTGTTGCTGGTCAGCTTTAGCTGCTAATTGTTTGCGTTGCTGCAGTTTTTTCTTGCCCAGCTCAGTTTTTTGCTAGCATATACTGTTTGGTGGTATGGAAGATGTCTGACCTCCAATCTTTATGCTTTTAGTTTGATTTGTTTGTAGTATTTGTATGATAAATTTCTGTAGTTTGTATTGTGGTATTTCTCTAATACTCCAACCAGGACCTGGGAATCCAGTTTCATTGCAGTCATACACTATGTATCATGATCTGGAATGACCAAAAATATCCTTGAATCCTTACCACCTTCGTTACTGTGGTTCTGTTGGAGCTCCTTCATCATGCAGTCATGTTCCAGGTGATCTGAGCAGAAGTCGTGAACGAAACATTGACCTACAAGAAGATTCTCACATGTTAAATGTACAGTGCCAAACATTGTTTTTCAAACAGTAAAAGAAGATGGGGAACATCACTGAGGGTGAAACAGATTTTGTTTTCTACCGGTTTAAATCTCAACTGCACATTCAGTTTTCATACCAAAATGGTTTCTGAATAACTGTGAACAGAACATACATCACACAAGTGAACATATACACTCGTCCTCCAATAAATAATGTGTGTGTGTGTGTGTGTGTGTGTGTGTGCGTGGCTGCTTCCTGACAGCAGCCATGCGACAGAAAACAAACCACCTCCTCGGCTGTCGCCTCTCACTACTTCGCTCTGCTTTCCATCTCTTCTTGTGCAGCAGATTGACAGCAGTCTGTTGCCTTGTTCTCCGTTTGCCACCCACCAGCATGAGCTCCATTGATAACACTGACTCATTAGCTGGGACTTTGTTTCAGGAATGCCAATTACAGCACAACATATTGCCGCTGCTGGAGCGAAACCACCGATCTGCAAAACAATACATGTCCAGCAGAGTGCTTCCTTCCTGACTGCTGTCCATGTGTCAGGAGCTGTGCAGCAGATAAACAAGGCTTCTCCACACTGTGTGAGCTTTGTTGGAGAACTGGTGAACTGCAATCAATATGAACTGTGCTTTAAGGAAGTCATCACCCCACTGTTTTTCCTATTTTATTGCATTACAACTTGATATTAAAATGAATTTTGTACCATTTGATGTATGCAACACGTCTCCCACTTTTGGTGACACACAACAAAACAAAACGATTCATCCTCTTCAAAACCAATACTGTCCAGACCAGAGGTGTCCAATCCTGGTCCTCGAGGGACGCTATCCTGCAGATTTTAGATGTGTCCCTCTGCCAACACACCTGATTCGAAAGATCAGGATCATTATCAGGCTTCTGCAGAGCTTGATGATGACCTGACCTGATGACCTGATGACTCCTCAGCCATTTGCTGATGTGCTTTGTTTAGTGTGTTGTTAGATCCAGACAAAAAATACTGAAAGATATTTTTTATATTTAGCATGACATAGTATTTTTGTTTTATTTTTATATTGTTTAGATGCGTTTGACACACACACACACACACACACACACACACACACACACACACACACACACACAGAGGACACTTCATGATGAATTCTTTACAACCTGTCTGACAGTTTGTGTTTTTGTCGTGCTGAACTTGGTTGGTGATTTTGCTGCAGTGTGTCAGGCCCAAGGATGTAGAACAGGTTACTATTTGGAAAGTGGCTGAAATGGATTCGATTGGTAATTACAATTACATGTTAGGATTGTCAGAAACTTGCAGGATTTAAAAATGATAACCAACCCGTTCCAGTTAATGGAACTTGTCTTTAAACAACTTTCAGGTACTTTGGATGTTTCAGTGCTCTGCAGGGAAACAGTCAGCTTTAACATTCAGCAAGAGTCATAAAGAATTATCTTCAGCCACAAGGAGTCCTGCAGCAAATGTTCTGACCCCTCAGAACAGACCTCTGCACATCACGGAGGATTCACATGAAAAGACAGAAGAAAGTCCAAAGAAGGGCTGTGGCAGGTTTTCTAAGATCTTCAAACCCTCGTCTAAGACCAGCGGTGTGGTGCTGGTGAGGACCAGTGGTGCTGTCATACTTTTTTTTTCTCCATTTATCAAACTTTGTAAATCACTTATTGATCAACAAATAACTATTCATTTCATTTTTTGAGAACATCCTTAAGTTTAGCGACCAAAACATTTAAGGTTAAACTTTATTGTCCCAGAGGGAAGTTTGGTTTAGGCTTGACATGCTGTGAGCAGCATCACACAATTTTCAATACAAATCAATACAATAGTTTATACAGTCACACAATAGTGCAAGTAGGACAGTAGTCAGCTTATACTGCATAATTTCAACAAGGAAAATGGCTATGCTATAACAAGCAATGCAACATCAGCAGTACCATAAGTACTACAAAAGTAAAAAAGTAAAAGTATTGCATTTGTGCAGTACTGCATGATACAAAGGCAACTTCTACATACAGGAACCTGCAGGTTCTGATTAGCTTAACTCAGGGTGGTCCACATCATCTCTAACAGCAGGTGAACCAAAGAAGCAGGAGGTGGCTCCATTAGCTTTCAGTTACTATGACAAGGCCATAGCAGACACAGGCATGAACGTGCACCCAGACATACACACAACCCTACAACACACACCTTTGAGATGTAATCTTGCTTCCCTGGAAGCAAGATAGTGCCAGTGCTTGGCAACGCTACAGCTACCGGTCTATTGCCTCAAGTTTTTGTTATCCTGCTTGTATTTCTATTTGATGTGTCAACGGTATTTAATAGCAGCTACGTCTTCGCTGCTATTCAATATGACCGGCAAACGTTGTTCCGCGTTAAGGGACAGATGGAAAGTTTTTGTATCACTTGGACCAGGTAGGCGGAGTATTTCCCTCCAAAACTGGAATGCTCCATGTCATCGGCTGAGTACCTGTTGCTACCCAGACGCCGGGGCAGGAGAAGGAAGCGGGGCTCCAGGGCCGGTGTCCAGACCCAGCTAAAGAAGTGGCGATCCCAATGTGCTATATCCTGGCCGAGCGCTTTCGGAGCTGGTACTGCGTGGTGCCTGAGATCAGTTCCAGTCCGCGATCCAGACCAAGACTTGGCCCATGCGTCATCACCGGTGTGGAGCACCTCTGAGCTCCTCTGATTTCCAGTGTGGGGTGCCTGCAAGCCTGCTCCTCGTGACCGTGTCTTGCGCCTGGTTCCCTGTCGAGTGGATCCTGCCGCCCAGTCCCTGGGGCAGGTCCCAGGCCGGGGCTCAACAGGGACGCGCACCATCAGGACTGCTCTGCTCAACAATTGCTCGATTGCAAATAAGTCTTTTATTCTGAGTGACCTCTTCATCAAGGAGAATTTGGATATAATGTTCCTCACAGAGACTTGGCAGCGAGAAAATGAGTACTTTCATCTGAAAGAGCTGTGTCCCCCGGACTGCTCCGTGTTTGGGACGCCTCGGCTCGCGCGCCGTGGAGGAGGACTTGCTGTCGTCTACAGGGACTCTCTCTGCAGCAGATTGATGGACACGAATGCGTACAATTCCTTCGAGCTTCAGATGTGTAAGGTTGGAAACACAAACTCTTTTCACTGTGTTTTAGTTTACCGACCTCCTGGTTCTGCTCGTTCATTTCTTGATGAGTTTGGTGAATTTTTGACATCTACTATTAAACTGGAGAATGTTAAATCCTCGGGGATTTCAATCTCCACATTGACGACCCATCTTGCGCAATGGCAGCAGAATTGTTAGCTCTTATGGACTCGTTTAACTTTGTGCAGCACGTTTCTGGAGCTACACATCAAAAGAGTCACACGTTAGATTTAGCATTTTCTCTCGGACTGAATATTGACCAACTGATTGTTGAGGATCTTAAAATAAGTGACCACTGCTGTATCCAATTCAACTTATCTTTCCCATTGGTGCCCGAAACTTGCAATGGAAACATTCAGAGATGCATATTAAATGAAGCAGCAATTAGTCGGTTCTCTGCTTCATTTGACTCTTCTTCTTTTGCAAATTGCGACAGTGTAGAAACATTTATGTCAGGTTTTAACAGCCATTGCTTGTCTGTCTTGAACACTGTTGCTCCTGCTAAAAGTCATCTTGGTACAAATAGAAAGCCTTGTCCATGGATAAATGAAGCTATTTGTAGTTTTCAAAGAAGCTGCAGGAAAGCCACAAAATTAGAAGTGCATTGACTCCATCTTAAAGAAATGATAATGGAGCTAAATGAAATGATAAAACTAGCTCGATCAGCTTATTTCACTAACCTGGTGTCATGTAACAAGAAAAACCCTAAAGTCCTGTTCGACACTATTGAAAAACTTGTTGCCCCTTCATCTCCACATGTGCCTGTGTATACACAGGAGGACTGTGACCATTTTTTAAACTTTTTTGTGGAAAAAGTGCAAGACATTAGGGCCAGTATAAATCCTTCTGTAAACTGCTCATGTCCTCTGCCTGAACCTATAAAATTGTGGTCCTCTTTCACTCCTGTTAGCCTGCAGGATGTGAAGGCCTTAGTGGGCAAGATGAAACCGTCATCCAGCCCAGCAGACATTGTACCCACATCTCTGTTTGTAAAGGTTTTTGATGTAATTGGTCCTTGGGTTGTAAAATTGATCAATCTTTCCCTTGATTCTGGCTTGGTCCCCAGCTACTTCAAACATGCTGTGGTGAATCCTATTCTTAAAAACCCTAATCTCGATCCTGTGGAGCCAAGAAACTACAGGCCCATATCAGAACTTCCCTTTGCTTCTAAGATCTTGGAGAAAGTAGTGGCTGAGCAGCTCACTTTGTTTTTGGAAGAAAATGACTTTTATGATAAATTTCAGTCAGGATTTTGAAAAATGCACTCCACTAAAACTGCCCTGTTGAGGGTTTCCAGTGATGTGATGATGGCTGCCGACTCTGGTCGCTACACAGTTTTGGTGTTATTGGATTGGAACTTAAATCAGAGATAGGTTTTTCCGGGGCTGTCCTCCACTGGTTTAAGTCATAGATAAAAGGAAGGACTTTTAATGTTGAGGTCAACAACATAATGTCCAGTGTGTCCAGTTTGTCTTGTGGAGTGGCCCAAGGTTCTGTTTTGGGGCCTGTTTTGTTTTTGTTATACCTGATGCCCCTTGGTCGACTTATTTGTGGTTTTGAAAATGTCCATCATTGTTATGCTGATGATGTTCAATTGTACTGTTCTTTCAATGACTCAGAGTTTCATTATTTATCTGTGTTCTTGGATTGTGTGTCCTGCATTAAAAACTGGCTCTCATCAAATTACCTTCAGATAAATTCTGGCAAAACAGAAACTCTGATCATTGCTCCTGATAAAAAAGATTCCCCTGATCAAAAACCACCTTGGTGCTCTGGGCTCGTCTGTGAAAACCAGCCTCAGAAACCTTGGGGTTGTGTTTGATCAGGCCATGTCCTTGGAGGGTCACACCCGACAGCTGACTAAAAACTGTTTTTATCATCTGAGAAATATCTCTAAAGTGAGGAGGTTGCTGCAGAAATCGGATCTTGAATTGGTCATCCATGCATTCATCTCCAGTCATATTGATTACTGCAACTCTGTGTTCACTTGTTTGAATAAAACAACTCTAAACAGACTCCAGGTTGTGCAGAACTCTGCTGCCAGACTTCTGACAGGTGCAGCCAGTACAGCCCACATCACCCTTGTTTTGTCAGAGCTTCATTGGCTTCCAGTCAAATTTCGTGTTGATTTTAAAATTGTGGTTCTGACTTTCCATGCGTTGCATGGTCAAGCTCCCCAGTACATTGCTGAATTGTTGTGTCCGTATTCTTCAGGACGCTCACTTCGGTCTTCAGGCCAGAACCTCCTGAAGGTCCCAAAAACTCGTTTTAAAACTGGTGGTGACCGGTCCTCCAGGCTGTAGCCCCACGACTCTGGAATGAGCTGCCTCTGTCCCGTCGTGCTGTTGACTCTGTGGACTCTTTTAAAAGGCACTTGAAAACATTGTTATTTACGAAAGCCTTTGGATGATGTTTGTTTTGGTTGTGGTACTT
>OOFC01019568.1:14916-31807 GCA_900323345.1 Pseudochromis fuscus
GGGCTGGTTTAAGTATTTCTGAAACTGCTGATCTCCTGGGATTTTCACCACAACTCTCTCTAGAGTTCACTCAGAGCGCTTCATAACAGAAACCATCCAGTGAGGGACAGAGCCGCCGCGTTGATGGTTAAGAGTTCAGAGGTAACAGCAACTAAGTAAGATACACTCTTTACAACTGTGGTGAGCCTCTCATCTGGGAAACATTTTCTTCAGACGCCTTAATACCAGTTCATTATGGTTTGGATGGCACAACCTGTCTGAGTGATGTTTCTGACCACGTACAGCCACAGTCCACCATCTTCTAACACTGATGTCCAGCACAATAACGCTGCAAAAGTTGTCTTGAACTTATTTCATGAACAAGAGTCAGTGGACCTCTGTGGCCTCTGTAATCACCAGCAGAAGTGAATATTTGCAACGGTCAGTGTGTAGAAACAACAGTATGTGATGCAATCATGTCGACACGGAGCAGAGACTCAGAGGTTTTCAACATTTTGTGGAATTCATGACAACAAGAGCAGAGGCTGTTTGAGAGCAGAGCGAGGCCCCACCCCGCCTGGTGATCCTAATGAAGCGCTTAGAGAACATTTATAAAGAGGTGAAACTATTTAAATTGCATAATCAACTAAAATCATTCAAAAAACGTTCACTTTAAAAGCAAAAATACCAAAAACCATTTACTGGTTCCAGTTTCTCCAGTCAAGAATGAACTGATTTTGTATTGTCGCAGCCTCTGAGCCGCAGGCTGTTACACATTATAAACTGAACATCTTCAAGTTTTAGATTACTAGTCAAACAAAATTAGACATTTCAAAACATTTTCACATCATTTTATAGAGCAACGTCATCAAAATGGTATTCATGCATTCATTAATAGTAAAACTAATCATTTGTTGCAGCCAATGGCATCTTAAAAATCTCTGGTGAACCTCACAAACACACACAAAAAACCAACCAGAAAATAACCAACACAATAATTTTCTATTATTACAATCCAGTTTTTTTAGCTTTAATGTTTGTGTAGTTTTTGCTTAATTGAGGATATCTACATGTTCAAACTAATATACACATTTATTCAATGTTTTTGTTGTGTAAGCATGTGATGGAGAATTCATTTTGGGTCAGTCACAGTTACAGGTTCATGTTATGTTACATTACACATGCAAATTCACAGTGTGCTTTTGTTAATTTTTTTATGGTTGAATTTACATTTGACCCTTTTAATAACAAGCAATAACAATAAGGGTCAAATAATGTTTTGGGATCAGCATTATCAGAGTCTTTGTACTTGCATTTTTCAGAAGTGAAGGCTGCATTTCACAGTGTCTTTTTTTTATTATTTTAGATTAAATAACAAATCAGTTTTAAGCCTAATCACTGAATCTGGTGCCAATCTAACCCCAGATTAAAGCACTGTGGAAAACACAGGTGTACACGGTGAACAGACTGACCAGAGAGGAGGTCTCCGTTCCTGTAGGCTTTACTCTGACCCTCCTCACCGTTGGGTACGGCAGACACCTGCTTAGCAGAGGTGCAGCCCATCTCCTTCTCCTCAGCGGCTCTCCTCCTCAGCCCCGAGCATGACAGGCACACCTGGGGAGAGGTGAGAGGTGACAGGGAGGTACAACCTAGAGTTATCACAATCTTATTTTATGAGCAGGGATGAAAAAGCAGAAAACCTTCAGATCACACACTGTTGATAAAGGTTTATTATTATTATTATTATTATTATTATTACCTCTTGGGAAGTGATCTGTGCAGCATGTGTGTGACAAACCCCTGAAATGGAAGAAATACCCCAGACTCCAACATGGGAATCACTATTTTCATAATCAATTAGTCATGAAGCGCCCCACCCTAGAAATAAAACACGCGGGCCTCTCAATCTAATCTTGAAAAGACAATAAAATAGACGGCCCTGCCTGGTTGTGAATCACGCACACGCCGCTGTGGGAAAGCACCAATCACAACGTGCGCGCGGCGGTGCCAGCTGCACCGCAACAATAAGGCCTTTCAGGATGTTAGGATGCCACTGTGCCAAGCCGCCGGATCGTTTTAATAGTGAATGGAGGGGGGTTTCTGTGAGGATTAAACCGGCTGCGCACAAGTGTTCCCATCTCCACCGTTAAATGGAGCAACACAGCAATATGGCCCACCTAACCGTGTGTTGGACCGAATGAAAACGCACAGTGATCCATCCCCATATGGCTGACCGTAAACACAGTGGCCGCACAGCAAGAGTCCAGCTGCAGAGTCAGCTGTTCCTGACCCATCACCATCCTCCTCACTGTGGGCTTTAATGTGGACATGATCACAAATACAAAAGCTGCAGTGCGCGGTGCAATTTACTGCAACTGAACACACCAGAAACACACATTTAAAGCTGCAAAATATCAACCACCTCCTCGTCGAAGGGAGAGGATATCGATCAAGGCTGCTGGTACAAATAATAACAAAAGATGCGAAAAGAGCTGGCATCCCACGGCCAGGGGAAAACACCGAGGCGACATCACACAGACAGGAGCGAACACACAACACGAAACAGGGCAGAAAATACAGCAGCATTACCTTTCTGGTGTGTCCATGTTTCAGGGATCGTTCCTCCGGTTGTAGTTCAGAGAGGCTTTCAGTGCAGACGGAGGACGGAGGCAGCCTGCATCTGCATCCCTCGGCTCAGCTCAGGCATCAGCAGTGGAGCCGCAGTCAGTCCGTCTGCCAGCTGTCTGCTCGGACTGCTGGAGCTCATGGCCTCACTCTGTCACACGGAGCACACGTAAACAGCAAATTAAACCACTGTTAATTCCTCTCTCAGAAGAAATATTTTTAAAGAGAAAACACAACTAAAACTAGAGTATTTTTTATTTTTTAGAAGCGTAACAGACCTCATTAATGCGACGGAAAAAAATGACTGCGGAGTTGTTACGTTGCAGGTTTCCCCTCGGACCCAATTCACCGGCGCACCGCAAACTTCCTTCCAACGTATTCCTTCTGCATCATCAAAGTTCACCGCAGAAAGTTTGTGAAGTTCACGGTTACCGACCGAACAACCAGCCGCTGACCTCTGACCTCCGTCGGTATGATTTTACTAACGGTCATCGCTCGTGTGGCGGACGGACTTCCGCTCGCTGCGTCCATACAGGAGGACGAGCAGGTATGAATGAGAGCTAGCTCCTCCATTAGCCCCCGGTCCGTGAAGGCAGCACCAGGCCAGAGTCCAGCCAGAAAATGTCTAATTTACCCACTTTTCCCTTTGTTGGGAAATAAATAAACACATGTTAGTGAGACTGTAACTTATTTAGATGCAACAGTGAGTAGGTGTGAAAGTATTGTATTGAAAAAAAGTTGTGGGACTAAATTAAGAACTGATACAAAGTTGAGTTAAATGTAAAAAAAAAAAAAAAAGTTTATTCATTCTTTGAAATAGGTTTGAAGCTTTAACGTGACATCATTGCTAAAAACAAAGAGTCTTGTATTAAATTATTAAACTTAAAAACCTATGGTATTTATGTAGTTTTAATATTATACTTGTAATTGTAAATAGGACAATACAGTCTGTTTTTGCTTGTATCTTCCAGTCAGGAAGAGACCTCCAGCAGTACCAGACCCAGGCCAAGCAGCTGTGTCGTAAACTGAACTCTCAGAGCCCGGACCGCTGCACTTTGGAGGCGGGGGACATGAACTTTCAGTAAGCTCACACCAATCTGACCTAGAACAGACCACACCTGTAGTACTGTACAGATGTTTTATTTGACACATATCACCAGGCATCAGAGTCAACTTTTGGACTATGATTTGTTCTTAGCTACTTAATAGCACAGGGTGTGTGCTACCTGTCCCTCTGCGAGGCTTCTTTCCCCAAAAAGCTGGCCTTTGCGTACCTTGAAGACCTCCACAGCGAGTTCTACGACCAGTATGGAAGAAGAGTGCCCACAGTAACGCGGCCGTACACTTTCATCGAGTTTGGTGAGACTGCTGTGGGGCATTTTGTGGTCAAACATCACTGTTCACTATTTGCCAGTACAAAAACCTTGACTGTATCATGCATATCTTGTTTCAGACACATACATCCAGAAAACAAAAAAGACATATGTAGACAGCAGGGCCCGGAGGAACTTGGGCACCATCAACACAGAGCTTCAGGATGTCCAGAGAATTATGGTGGCAAATATTGAGGAAGTTCTGCAAAGAGGAGAAGCTCTTTCTGGTGAGTATAGTCCAAATAAAAACTCACTCCAGGCATGTATACCTGCACAAAACACCAAGAACACTCGGGTCCATTTCCAGAAAGGAGGTTCAACAAACTCTGAGTTGATCGACTCCAACGTGGGAAACTCAGTTTTTCAGTTCCAGAATTGCTTTTCTGAGTCGGTTCAATCAACTCTTAGTATGTTCACATCCAGTTAAGCATGTGCATGAAAGCCATCGTCAATGGCACTCTGATACAACCATTGACTAAACAGAAGAAATCAAACAGAAGCTTTAACTTGACAGATTAACAACGTATCTGAAGTTAAAACAACTAATTTCTTGTCTGAAAAAAATTTTCAAACTACTTTCTGTGACACCACAACATTTATTCTGAAGATTACTTCATTAACTTTCTCCTTCGCCTGACAACCAGCTACAGGGAGGAGTTGCCATGCTCTGTAACGGAAATGGATCAAGAGAGGAAAAAGGAGAGAATTACTGACCATGTAGCTTTCACTGCAGTAGTCTGGTCATTTAACTACATCTTTTAATATTGTAGGTGATAAAGTGGTCGAATATAATTGAATTACATATTAGTTTTAATTAAATATCATTGGAAATACTGCAAAATAAAATATAAAAATATAGTTTAAACAGGAAAGGCAAACTTTTGATCAGGGTTATAGGATTATGATTGTACGCCACTTTGGATTAAACAAAGTCAATATTCAGGGACTCCTTTAACTTGTTGTAGCTTTAAGTTACCAGTAAGTCTTATTTCAATACGTGGGTGCCACCGATGTTGTAAGGAAAACTCCTGTGGGTAAAAAGTGAAGAGAAAGGCAGAGAATTTTGCTCTGATCTGAGAAATATCCACAGTGTCGTGGCTGTTTGTTCACAACTCAACAATAAACAAAAAGTAAACTCAAAAATCAAATGGCCACTGAGGCACCCACGGCTAAAATGATGTCCAATGTCCAGGCAAAAAAAATATAATTCCATCAGGTTTATTAACGTGAATGGTGAACGAACAAAGTCCCAGGGCGTCACCCTGGTAAAAAAAGACATGCAACTCTCCCAGTGCCTGAGTGCATTTCCCTGCTTACATATATTTATAACTTCACCCAGGTGCCAAAAATATTAATATAACAATCAATACTAAGTTAAACTATTGCTATAAAAAACAAAATATAAAGTAAATGTTTACACATTACGTACTCCAAAAATAACAAATAGCTCCTCAGTGTGGAAGGTTGTTTTGGTAATTGATAAAGTGTGACAAAAAAAAAATGGGAAAGCAACAAAAAATGTTGCCATTCGGAATTAAAAACAAATCTAATCAGGGTCTTAACATCATCTCCTGACTAAAAACTATGTGAATTCATTTGACTTCAGCATCAAAAGGAATCAGGAGAAAACTATTTCAGATGCAGCAGGATGGAGGAGATACAGAGAAACTCAGGGTTTGTTCAGATTAGGTTCACAAAGTGTGTTACCATGGTAACTGACTCAACAGTTTCCCTCATCTCAGGGTTAACAAACTCAGTTTTCCACTAAACCTGCTTTCTGGAACAGACCCTTGGTAATATTGATGTCATAACCATTCTGTGAACAGACCACTGCACATTTCTTCTTCACTAGATTGTGTAGACACCTTGTTGTGGAGATTCAGATTTCATTGTGTTCAGTTTTCAAACTTACAATCTACATGTGTTGATAAAGAGACATCATGTCAACATTTGGACTTTTTTCCTCCCCCTCAGCTCTCGACACAAAAGCCAGCAACTTGACCTCCTTGTCCAAAAAGTACCGCAGCGACGCCAAATACCTCAACACCCGCTCCACCTACGCCAAGGTGGCTGCCGTGGCCGTGTTCTTCATCACACTCATCATTTATGTGCGTTTCTGGTGGCTCTGATGGACGCTCAGACAAGGACTTTGATGTAAAGGAGGATTTGGGAAGCATTATCTAATCCTGTTACATGTCTGTTGTACACCTCGGTGCCTTGACAGGGTCTTCTAGTCCATCCATGTTGGAGGTGGATGTTCTTTCTGTGCTTTATTCAGCTTAGTTACCTATTGAGTATAAATTAATATGTAGGTTGTACCAGCACTTCTCTTTGTAGGGACGCAAATGTTTCTACTGACTTCATGTAACTGTTTACTGGAAAATTTCAGATGTTGACAAATTTGTTTGTTTACACACTGGTATTGGGGCTTCTTTCAGAGTTTCACCTTTCAGGAGAAACTGTTTGTGCATAGGCAGAGTATTTGGTGAAAAGTCTTAATACTGTGATTTAAAAGATGTTTATTGTTTACAAAGTTTACACAGTTGTAACAAAAAAGTCTTATTGAAAAGATTAAATATTTATCAAGTGGTTGGTTTCTGTTTTGCAGCTGTGTGTGACACAAGAATCTGTTTTTACACAACATAGTTATTCTTGTAAACTGACATTTTCATGGTCACGCAGTGATGAACCAGAGCAGTTCATGTTCACACAAACTCAGTGAGCAACAAGGAGTTGGAAAAGCTCATAGCTCCACCTCTGATCTGCTGTGGATAATCAATGTGAGGAACCGACTAGTGCTGGAGTCACATGGTGATACTGACGTGTTGCAATTTAGACACAGACGAGTCACTGGACTCCACAATCTGATAATTTATCACTTACACATTATGTCCAACATTTTACAGCTGCTGTTTAATTATATACAACAAACAAGATTGCTCGCAAATTGCTTCCTGGTTTTTGAGGGGGCGGGGCACCGTTTTCTTCCAGTTAACGAGCTGATTGGACACGAAACCAGTGAATCCTGTGTCGCTGAAATATTCACACAGCTGTTAAAAACAAGCAGAGTCCCTGTTCCTGTCCTCCAGGGTGATGAATGGATGTTAGAAAGAAGACTCACGCCACCAGATCAAAGTCGTCCCTCTGCAACAGAAATGCAGCGGTCATTTACATAACATCAGATCAAAGCATAATGAGCACAGGTGGTTCCCAGAGGTCACTCACCTCATCATTGTAGTTCATGACGTGCTGCTTGATCTTTGAGGAGTCCACCCACGTGACAAAATCTTCCATATTTCTGTTAAAAAAAAATTACATTGTGTAAGAAAGTGTGTGCGTGGGTGTTTTTTTACAGATGAAAGGACAATTTCAACAACAAAGATTTGAACAACACTGACACTGAGGCACATGGGGTGTGTTTGTGTTTGAGTGAGAGTGGGTGGATGTCTGATGTGCAGAAATGAAAGTGAAGAAAAAGAAAAATATTCATTAAATAAACAATAGCGACAACAATAATAAAATTAAACTTATAATAAATAAAAACAGTGAGAGCTATTTGTTTTATCAACTACCCTGTCCTCAACCCACCATTTCCACTCCAATTTATTTTTAGTATCATTATTGTTACTACTATTGTTTTTCCCCCATTTATTATATTTGTATTGTTCACTTCTTTATGTGAACAAAATATTAAGTTTGTTGTGAGAAGCCAAACTGAATGTGGAGACCGACCTTGTGACTAGAAACGCTGGGTCTGTAACGATCTCTGGGCCAACGCGCACATCTGTGACCGAGTCAAGGACAACACTGCAAAACAACTTCCATCCTTGGATGAGTACAAATCTAATTCGTCTCCCGAGGCAGAAAAAAAACTTACATAAGAATGTAAGAAATTTTGTGGACATAAACCCGTGATACAGTGCTGCACTGAAGGATACGTCCTTGTTCAATGAAGGTAATGGCCGCCTTCAGGTTCTGCGCCATGCGGAGGTTCATCATGATGCTGGGTAGCCGCCTCCTGCAGGAGTCACACGGCCGTCAGGAAAACTGACACACAGGTGATGGACGGTGGCATCTATGAGTTGAACTGATCTTACCTGCAGAATGAAGAAGCTGTGACTTTCTCTGTGAGGGACAGATTCTGTTTGGTGGGGAGGAGGCCGATGCTGTATCTGATGTGAGGAAACAAAAATATATCAGCATGATTTCAATGAAAGGCTGAGGGTGGATTGCAGTTTTATACAATGTTTAACACTTAAAACAATAATGAATCACTCTATATCAGGACAGGTGGTAGCACAGAAACAAAAGAAACACACTTAAATGGATCAAACTGTGTCAAATTGAGTATTATACATTATTCCACTGATGTTTGAGTGGATTTAGTCAACAAAGCAAATTGTATAATACCCAGAAACTCACAGTTTTTCTAGTAGTCGATGTGTGCTCTGAGCTCTGAAGCCATCTTTCTCATCCAGGTCTCTGATTTTCTGGGCCAGATCCCTGATGTTACGACTCAGCTTGTTGTATCTAAGAGAGAAGAATAAAAATAAAAACTATAAACACTTTATCAAAGTTTCATTGTCAGCTCAGACCTCCATTAAATCAGTAGAGCCTGACCAAAGCAAACCTCTCAAAATATTTATACTCAGTGTTACGGTATGAACATTGATGCTTTCATAATATTTAAAGGGTTAGTTCGACCAAATTATGCAATTTAAATGAGGGTTTACAAGGACAAGATACAGCACTGTGCAAAAGTCTTAGGTCACCTTAAGATTTGTTGTTTTTGTTATACGGACCATATACAATTTTACCCAGTGTCTTAATTAGAAAACAAACTGAAGATCTGTACACCATATTCAAAGATATGGACAACAGCTTGACTCTTATCAGAAAACAGCATGTTATACCAGGGCTCCTGCAGCACCTCCTACACTTCTTCTTTAGACCAAAGACAACAAAAATTTCAAGCTAGGATTTAGTCTGTCAATCCACCAATATGTTTATTTTTAGCAGAGTTGATACGATATTCATTATTAGTAGACAAGGAGGCCGATAATTGATATTTGGGGCTGATGTTCATTTGTGGTAAAAGTGACAACGTTGACGTCAAAATTCAATATTATCAGCAACCTTGTTTCCAGTGATTAACAGACACGTCTGGAGGGACTGCGAGCCGCTGCTTATGTTTCCATAACGTTACTGGGCCTCACAGTAACGTTACTTGTGAGTTGTAAAGGACTGGGATGTTTTTAATCACAAGAGTCTGCTGCCTTATCTTTGAAACATTTATCTTCTCGCTCTCCAGAGCTGCTCCACTCTGCAAATTATTCTCCTCTCCTTTGCTGTCTGTGTGTGTGTGTGAGCACTGATTGGCTGTTACCTGTGCAGTGTAACCAATCAGATGGTGCTGTGGATGGGACAATGCTGGACACTATATCGGCTGCAGACAGAGAAGTGGCTGCATCAGAACCAAACTAATCCAGTTTTAAATTGATCTCTGATCAGCCGTCGGATAAATAAAAACGGCCGATGCTGATAAGTGGCAAAATATTGGTGCCAATAATCAGTCATGCTGATAATCGGTCCATTCCTACTTTTCTCCCTGTTACTCTTCAGAAGAAGTTGGTTCTTGGCTGTCAGGCCATTCCTGAACTAGGTCCATTCAACATCCAGATGAAGCTGCCAGATGTTGAGTCAGGTCTTTCAAATAAGAAACTTCTCATCTGATACATTTAGTAGCTCAAACAAATATATACATGTCTGGATTAAGTCTGATTTATGCAATTAATCTCATCTGATCTGCCCAACAGGAGAGTGAGGAGCGGTCACATCAAAGATTTGTCACTTTAACCAATGAAAAATGTTTTTTCCAAGATATTTTCTATCATTCCACATCTTTCCAATCTTTTCTAACTCTATTCTAATAAAAATGCCAGTTATAGGGTACATGATCACCAGCTGGTTTGGCAATCTGTCTGTGAAATTAAAAGCTCAGATCTTTAGCTGGGTAAAGATGGCTGGCTGGATTATGGGAATCTCCGACCCACTGACCCCACAAGTACTATTTATACACACTACCATCAGACAGGCCAGATCACACACACTGCATTCTGAGTATGTCTTAGTGAACTCAGGGAGAAGGTACAGGCAAATATAACTGCTTGAAATATTAATTTATGACTCTCTCTATTAAGCTCATCGATGAGGGGGAAAGGGAGGATGGAGAGGAGCACAGGAGGAGATGAGGTGGGACTGGTTTCATATATGCACCAACTTCTTGCACTTTACCCATTTGTTCGTTCGTTCTGTATCTATTTATGTATTTATTTGTACACGGGTTTGTATTGATTGTTCAGCAGCTTTCCCCTTCTATCCAACACAAATTTGTAATTTAGACGATTAAAGTGAGCTTGATCTTGATTCCCTAAAACAAACGTATATGGTCCGTATTTACAATAATAACTAATCTCATGGTGGCCTGAGATTTCTGCACAGTCCTGTATTAATAGATTTTCATTTGAAATAGCTCTTGTAGTTGTTTTCGATTCATTAGCTTAGTAGCTAACAACACAAGTGTTTTATTTCTGATCATTAATTCCGTCGTCACCGACCTGTTTTTATGTCAAATCTAAATGTAAATACAGTAGTTGTGTGTTGTGTGTGTTCTCACTTGGTGTAGTCTTCTCTCTTCTCGATGTGGTACCTCCTCAGAACCTTCACCTCGTGCAGGTTGTTGTCGACCTCCCAGTTGATGAAGTCCACCTTTTTCAACAGCTTCTGCTCATGATGCTTTAATTTACGAACCATTTTAAAACCGTTAATTAGCTTTAACACTCTATTTACTCCTTCACATGCAGACTGAACCGGAAACAGAAAGCACGTGTGCTGCTGTTTCTTCTTCTTCTTCTTCGGGGATCGATTGTCACGTGACTGCTGGAGACAGCGCCATCTACCGGTGAAATACAAACCACCTCTTGTTGTTTAACACCTTTTATTTCAATATTCTCACATTGTCACAATATTTAAAAATATATATATTTATGCAAACATTTAAAATTAAAATGTAGATTAGTGACACAATAAGTAAAACTGAGACTTGTAATGTTAGTGAGGAAAAATAAAATTTAAAGTAACTGACAAAATAGTGATATAAACTAATACTGTCACTGTGCTTATTTGACTCTAGCAGATCAACAATTTAATACGCAGTGTTTACATTTAGTTCTTATCGTGTTATTTTGTTGTTTCTTAACAACAACAAAAAGTAGAAGTTGGATTATACACAATCGTCAGAGAGTACAAGTGGATATTAGTCATTAGATTGGACGCTATTAACTCCATTATTTGTTTGTACAGCCAAGGTCATCTAAATACTAAAAAAAAGAAAAGTAGGATTTTAATTCTTAGTGGCAAATGTACAAGTTATGGATCTTGATTTAGATGACTGCATTTTAGCAATAACACAATGCACACTGACATCGTATAAATCCCCTTGAAAATCAATAATTTAAAAAGTTATAAATGCAGCCTACACCCGTGGTCTACAAACTACGGACATACGATGCCTGTATGTGCACTTATTAACATATTGATAGAAAATAATTATGGAGATTAGGATCTTATATACACAAGACAATTACGTTGTATCGATATGTTAATTTGTGCACGTACAGGTATGATATGTATGTCTTGGATCATCTACAATCCCCATGACCTATAAGATCCAAAAATTGCGCTCACAACTATCATCTCGTGCGCACAAGATTATAAAAACATTATGGGGGACTTTTAGGGGCTCCGCTAATTGTGTGAATTTTTAAGTTTATCTTTCTGTTAAGTGCATTTTAAGACGTATTAAATAAGCAATAGTGCAACCATTTTTTCACCAGGTGTCACCAAACTTCTTTAGTAAATGGTACGTATATGTAGAGCCATTCATTGAGTGCAGAGGAGGAGAGGCTCCGTCCGAGCCTGAAGACGCAAAGTTATTTTTGTTTCACTTTTCTGTGTCCCTGATCCCCTGGCTGCAGGTTACAGCTGGATTCATGTCATTAATGCTGCGTTAAGGAGCGAGAGGAGCAAGAAGAGGACTGTCCGGTAAACCAGAGTCCACATCAGCTGAGACCCGGACTTCAGGTGAGTTTCTGTGTGATGTTCAGTTCAGTTTCAGAGAGGAGAGGAGGAGTTAGACTTTTAGCTGAAAGACTTTTCTGGTCTGTAGACACATCTGTTGTAGTTTAGGGACCATGTGATTCAGTACTGTTTTATAATCAGTAACTGATCACCAACACAGGAGCTTTGAAACAGACACGTGGAAACTTTAATTCAGTCTGTCATTCATTCACTCAGTCACTCCTCAACAAACTCCTGCATCCTGATAATTATTTCTAAATCCAACATTTACTCAAGTCACCTCCCAGTCATTAAACAAATGGGTTCCTGCTGAATCTGCTCAGTGTTGACTACAGATCCACGTCACCAGCAGTGGGGCCCTGTTCAGGTGACCTGTAGCACACAGGATGCAATTCATTCCCACCAGATATGTCAGCATGAGCTTCACTTTGGCCTGAAGCATCTTTACAGGTTGGTCTGACTGTGTCGCTAGTGCAGAGTTACCTCGTCCTGTTGATTCTACATTCTCTGAATATTTATCCCAAAGATGTTGGTAAACCACTGCAGAGGCCCCTCCTCCAGCAGGGCCACAGACACAGCTTTCTTTCACCCAAGTCCACCCCAGATCTGTGACATCCAATGTTCTGCTTTGGGGGGAAAAAAGTAGTTTACTGCTAAGTTTGATTATAACCAAACCAGTTGTTTTTTAATTCAGAAGCTAAATATAAACCCTTCAAAGTATCACTGAGGACAAAGGTCAAGATGTCAACAGCTCAGAGGTTGATTGATTGATGGATTTTATTTTTATAACATATTTGTGGATTGTTTACAGACATTTTATTTAAATATAAATGTTTTAACTCATCACAATACAGATTGGACGCTCCCTCTCTTAGATGGTCAGATGAAACATTTCGGTTCTCTTCTGAGCAACTGTGAAAAAATCACAGACCTCTTGATAAGTTTACTGCAACCACAGACTGTTTATAGGATCGGCAACGCTAACGTGATGTTGCCCATTGGTTTTTGGACTCATGTTTTGAAGCCAGGAGGTTAGTGTTTGAACGACGCCATGTTGGTTGTTTGGAGCCAGAAGTGACCATATTTGGATATAAAGGGAGGAGTGAAGAGGCGGGTCTAACCCTTGAACCTGAGGACAATGTGTATGAGACTCCAGTACCTGTGGCTCTAACTAAACATGAAATCTTCCTTTTTTTGAAACCTGATATCTACTTATTGATGAAATGATTTTCAGATGGACCAGATCTCTGAAGACTCGACTTTAACTAATGACAGAATGACTTCAAACAATTTATCTACTGAGTATTTCATGATTGAAAATGACACTTTTTGAATTGAAGTCAATTGGACCCACAGTTGTTTGGAGCCAGCCTCTAGTGGCCGTCTGGAGTATTGCACTTTTTTCGCACTTCCACTTTGGCTTCATTTTTGATCCCTGGTTGTTTCGTCCATTTCTGCACACAGTCCATTGTGCTCACTTTAAATATATGGTCACAAATCTATAAGTAACTTATGTGTTCATTAATACAATCAGTTAATATCATTCATATCTTGGAGTTTAGTTTTCTCAAACGTATGTGAAGCCCTGTAGCCTGTGCTCTGAGAATTGTATGATTTACTTCAAATAAAAAAGTCCTATTTATGATATTTCCTGACATAAAAAGGACAAGAACAACCAAAATCCAAGATGGTTTTTTGTTTTGTTTTTTTAAGGTAGTATTAACTCATTGACAGCTGAACTCAATGCTGTCCCAGCTGAACCTACCAAGATTTTAATAATGAAGACTAAATTAATATGATTAATATTCAGGTGTATATTTCCTTTCAGTGTTAGAAACCCAAAGATTTTTTTCTGGGAGCACTTTTTTCTAACTGTGAATGATCTGTGTATTACTTTAATTTATCTACGGTCACCACTGTATCATCAGGCTGTTAAAAAAAATTCAATTATTTTTTGCAAATCACCCTCAGATTCAGTCTGAAGATTAAAATGACCAGAGTTAAAAAAAAATACTTATACTTAAATTAGATTTTTTTATTCTCAGCGACATCCAAGAGTCATTTTAATGTAAACAGAGTAGGAGGAAGACTATCACCTTGTTTAACACCAGAGGGAGTAATAAACCATCTGTTTGTCTATTGTTTACCTCTTCACGAGAAAAAGAAAAACGTTGCAGTGATTCAAAGAGTTTGTAACATCTGCCACTGACACCGGTTTTTAAAGCAAACACATCTCTCTGAGTCCTGTTTTAATTAACAAAACAATCCAATTTAAATGTACTTTAACTACTTTAGCAATACTGGGTCAGTGAAGCCTTCAGAAATACTCGAATATAATTTATATGTGCAGCAGGCTGATTATAATTAAGAGGAAAATAGTGCATTTTTAGTTCATTTAAATAACAATAAAAGCACAACTAATGGTGACATTTGTTGTTGGTATGTGCTTTATGTTGGTTCCATATCTCATCTCATAACTCACATACGATACAATCAAAATTCGGTGTATTTTCTACTGTGGTTTGTTAGGTTTACTTCCAGTAGTACTGTGAGTTATTGGTCAGTAAATAGTCTTAATGTCCTTTCATTGACCTATTTTGAGTTGTTTTACTTCATTACAGCCCTGGAAGATTCAGTCATTGCTGTTTTAAGGTGGCAGCTCCTGTTCAGCTTCTTTTATTGTAAGAAATCCGGATCGGCTGAATTCCTGCTGTGAACATATTGCAGAACTGGTTCTAGCATCTTTCAGCACTAATCTGAGGACTACTCTCTGCCCTCACATGTTAGCAGTCTTTGCTTTCATTGGTGCAGTTGTCTCACACTCAGGTATTTTCTTCATCTGACCTGTTTATTTACCTGAGAGGCTTCAGCAGAGCAGGTGGTGTCAGGCTCTCAGTAAAAACACATTTGCTTGGATCTGTCTGCACAGGTTAGTGGACGAGGTTTGTCTGTCATGTTTGAGCACGTTGAGCTGGGCTGTGTTTTCTGCTTTGGTTTCACTTCACCTCTGAAAGGCTGCCGGACGAGCGTGTGTGGGGTTTCAACAACAACTGAGTGTGTGGTGTGAGGGACTGATGCACACAAAGAGAAACACAGTGGTTCATGTTGATGGGACTGGTTATAATGGTTGTAGTTAGAGTTGCAATACAATGCAACAAAACATATTGGTCAAGTTTGTGTGACTTACAGGCTTTAGTCTTCTAGTTGGCTGCAGTAGAGAGTATTTCTAATGTCCTGGAAAATGTAAATAGTTAAGTACAACTACTTCAAAAACACAGAGTAAGAGAGTAAATATCCTTTGCTACTTTCCTTCACTGCTCTGTGGTGTGTTTTAAAGCCTTTACTCTGTCATGACCTACTTCTATTGATGCAAATACTGTGGTGTTTATTGCTGTTCAGTTCCATAGTGCATCCATCCCCCTTTTTATTGCTTGTCATTGTCCAGTGTCTCGTACTTAAATCTACACCTTCACAGAATATCTATTGTTTTTACTGCTCAGTATATGAACAATTCATATCTATTTATTACTTTGTAGTTCTCACGAGGAGCTTTAGAGGAATAGCAAATGGATCATAAATACAAGTATAGGTTGATAGTGGTAATATTGAGAGGCCATAAGAAAAATATTAGGCATATGTGACCATGCATGAAGAGTTGTAAGAGTCTTAACGTCACTACTGGGCTGTCATGATGCTGTCAGTACGTGTAGCTTCTACATTCTGAGTCCATATGATGTCATAGCATTCAGACCAATCAGAAAACACCATATGGGATCATTCAAAACAACAGTCTTCATGAAATCACCTATAATTGGGAAATACTGACTCTCGCAGATAAATATCTTACTTGAATGAGCTTTATTGTTTTCAAACACTTACATGAATTGTTAGTTAATGTCATCATCTGTCTTTCAAGTTGTATTCTGACCATGATTTCTGTTCCTTTAAGGTATTTTAATGTACAGTCTGAAACTGCATATACTGTGCAGTGTGTTCTGTATTTGCTTTTCTAACCCTTGTATGAATTCATTACATCGTATTAAAAGATTATTCATTCAGTATTCCTGCAGCTTCTCAACAAGAGCGTACATGGCAACTGAGAATGAAAGTGGTTTTAAAATGTGCTTAGAGGGAGTTGTGTTGGGTGTGCAGAAGGACACACACACACACGCACACACACAAACACAGAGGGGGATTGTGCAGCCGTGCCCCTCTGCTCAGCAGAGCTGCTACATAAGAAGAGCAGTGTGTTGAACACACCACACCTCTTCTTCTCTCAACACTTCCTCGGCCATCGTGGCTTGTTCTACATCCTCTTTTCACTAATGCAGAGTCTTTACCGGTTGTGACTGGCACAGCCTCTTTATGACTTGGCTGAGTGGACTTTACCACTCAAGATTCAACAGACTTATTATCATGTGTGTGGTGAAAGACAGCGTTGGAGAAAAATTTTGTGTTTGAAATGAGTCAACAAGGATCCTCAGTAACAACAGGAAGTCATCGCAAACTGTGTGAGAGTTATATTCAGGTGCATGAGGTTGTAGTGCTACAGCGGCAGGTGGTGTTTTCAGGGGCGAGATAATTACCATACAATGCAAACAGTCCACCAGAGGCAGGTCCACAGTTTTACCTTGCAGAGAGACTAGACAAGGTCCCTTAGTTCCTCCCACCACTGCAGGAGGGTGTGGCGAGAGACTGTGTGACGCTGAAAGTGACATTGCTACTTACATTTACTGTGCATTTCCTCTTTGAATACTCAGCTCAGTGCGCTCTTT
>OOFC01019569.1:3399-17688 GCA_900323345.1 Pseudochromis fuscus
GGTGTTTCTGCAGGACGACCGTGGCGAGGCGGAGGCGCAGGAACGCTCGTCTCCAAAAGTGAGCGCGGTAGTTCTTCTGGATGGTGACGACGCTGGACAGAACCCTCTTATACTGTTTTCTGTAGAGAAGACCAAACATTCACGTTCATATATTTAATCCAACGTTATCTGGGAACAGTCTGACATGTTTGTGAAGTTGCACTGTGGCTCCTCTCTCTGTTCAAATAAACACTCTGTACATTGTGAGCTGTGATGTTTAGAGTGTGATGATTGCGTTGCTTCGTTGTGGCTGTGTGGGCCGCTTTGTTTAACCCTGTGACTGACTAAGCCCCATCACCCACACACACATAGCACATGCACTCAAAACACACACATATAAACATGCACACGTGACTTTTCTGAAGGACCACACACACACACACACATACAGAAATCCCTCCATGACCTTTGACTGGAGTCCGAGCACAGACATAATGTAATAACAAAAAGGCTTTGTGTCTTTAGGGAACTTCCCGAGGCTCCGTGGTTTTAGTGCAAAGGAAACCCACAACCTGAACGCTGTCATCGGCCCCATTATAGTCTCCCAGCGGAGCCTTTCAGAGGACTGTATGTAACCTTATATACGGCAGCGTGCAGGTGGAGCGCAGTCAGACTACACGCCTGCAGGGCTTCTGCATGTGCAGTTTTTTTTAAACCCACAGCAGTGATGGACGTCCCGACTGTCAGGCAAAGCAGGGAGGTGGAAAACTTGTTGCTCAGGCTGACAGGAGTTAGACTTACTCAGTGACGAAATGAGAATCAACTGTGCTGCTGATCGTGCAGCAATAAATTAAACCCTGACAGATAAGAGCGGTGATAACGATGTACATCATTCCAGAGAACACAGACACATTTCAGCATTAACACATTTCATTTTTTTCTCAAAAGAATCTTTAAGATGTTGGAAAGCATAAAATTCCTCATAATTTGAAGCTGTAAGATGTAATTAATTTGATTTATGCAGCACATATTTCTCCAAAGAACCAAAACGTGTGTTCAATCTCAGGGCAAAAAATGTGTTCATCTTCACTAAGAGAACGACGAGACATTTTAACAATGAAGCATCCCAACTTTTTTTCTTTCATCAAGAAGCTTTGTTAAAAACAGAAAGCTCCTCAGTATCTGAAGCTGCAGGATGTGATCAATTTAACCTGATAAAAGTTGCTTAAAGACAGTCTGATGATTGAAATATTACTGTTACTAAAGTGACTGTCAAAAATACTTTTTAGATGACAACAACTCTGGGTAGATGTGACATATTTCACCACATTTCTGCAGGACATTTCCAGACTAGGATTAGAAATCTTTGCCTGTTAACTTGAACTAATGTTGGGTGCACAGTTTTCATACCAGGCAGAGCAGAGAGGTGGAAAACTTGTTGCTTAGGCAGAAAAGACTTGGAGTTAGACCACTCGTATCTGAGAGGATTTGATTTATTGGTTCACTATCAGCAGCTGTCAAAAGTTAATATGAATAAGTCAGATATTTTAACATTGAAACATCAAACCTTTTTCTCTCTGAGGATTTTTACTTTGTTAAAACTCCTTAATGGTTGCAGCTGCAGGACAGTGACACAAGTCAAATGGAGTCAACCAAATTATGAGAAAATATTCTACATGTGTGGTAATTTACACATTTCTCCAAAGAACCAGAAATATCTGGCACACTGTCACCCACATATACAAACTTTACTATTAATCTTATCTTCCCCAGACCTTCAAAATGAATTTACCTATTAAAATAGTACCCAAAAAATACCTGAGGACTGTAACATCATTAAAAAGGTGACTACATATGATGCACTGAGTGACTTTTGTGTGTTGATATAAGGGTGTGTTTTTTGGATTTTTTTTGTAGACATACCCGACTACACAACTTTTTTCTGAACAAGCATTAGAACAAAAAGCTTTTCTTGTCTGTTAAATTGATTGGTTGCCACAGCTTGTGATGACTGACCCTCCGGCATGACATGCAAGGTTGAAGCCCTGTGTATCACACATGCACACATCCAGACAAAAAGGTAAACAAATGTGCGAAGGCATGCACATATGCACCACATAATCCCTCCCAACCACCAGCACCCTCCACACAGAGGCTCTACTAAAAAACAAACACTGACAACTGTCGCTGCCACTCAGCGCCCGTCCACCGTCCATCCCCCTGCCGCTCACCTTGCCACATAGCTGAGGATGTGGGCGCGGATCACCATGCCAGCCCGGCGCCGCACCTCCTCCCTCTCCTTCTCCAGTCTTTGCTCCAGGGCCTCCTTCAGGAACACCTGCCGGACGAGCAACGCCACGGCCGAGTCAGAAACACAGAGACACACACAGAAGAGAGAGAGAGAGAGAGAAGAGAGGGAGGTGATGGGTTAGTTCCTCCTCTCGGTGAGGCTGTAAACGAGGGCCCACAGAGATGTGAAGGGCCCCTGTTGTCCGCTGGCAGCACCCTGTGCCCACTGCAGAGGAAGCTGTGGTGCAGCTGAGGCTAACGGCCCGTTAGCTGTGACTGCACAGCAGAGCAGGAGAAGGGAAAGCTGGCACTGCAGTGCTGCTGCTGCTGCTAACGCTGCTGCTGCTGCAGAGCCTCATTGTGTTCAGGCGTCCTTCCTGAGCATATTTCCCCACTTCTGCTGCTGCTACCGCTGCGATGGCAGCTCGACTGACGTGCACAGGCAGAAAGGCTGGGAGAGGGAGGGGCGGGGTGAGGCAGGGAGAGGAGGGATGAAGGGATCGGGGGAGGAGGGATGGTGGCTGGTGTCCAGACAGAAAACCACACCCCTCCTCGCTCTTGTGAAGGAAGGAGAGAGAGTTTGGTTAACCCTTCCCTCACTCCTGGAAACTTCTCTCAGTGTTGGTACTGTCTCTTCAGGGTGTTTGGTATCCTGCAGCTCCTGCTTTACAAGCACTAACACGACAGTACAGCCTGACTGATGGGGTGTTTTTGACACACATACCAATTCATAGGGGGAAAAAAATCACTGATACAGTAATATAGTACACCAAGATTGTAAATCTATAAACTAGAAGAAAAACAGACTTCTTCCATAAGGATTTTGCTGTGATATGATTCTGCAAAGGTCATCTGAAGGCTCTGAATTTCCTAAACAGATAACTCATACTTAAAGCACAATAAACTGACACCAATTTCAAAGAAAACAAAATTTCCCACATTACAGATACAGAACATATCTTACTTCAATTTCTTGAGAAATTCTAGAAAAAAGAAAAACAACATAGTACATAAAACAATTGGTTTTATAAGAACGCATCAAAATAGGTTAACAGAGATGATCATAGAGAGAAAAGTTAATCAAATGATAGATTACTCCCAGGATCCAATGTATTCTATTTATATTAAACTGATTATGAGGCTTTAAAAATGTTTAAAACATATTGTAAATATTAAAATCTTTCCATTTATCTTAGGTGGTGTGGGATCCAATAAATCACACAGTACAAAAATCTAAGTTTAGATGAGAGAAATGTACTGATTCCTGACATGGCAGGTGATTTAGCAATTTTTTTAAGCTAGAATTTAAAATCTACACTCAAACACACCTGGGTTTCCTCTGTGTATATGATGCTTCCCAGTAGTTATCAGCTTCAGAAGGAAAACTTCACTGACTAGTTGGATTACAAACAGCTTATATGTGGACTTTTTTTAAACAAAAAACTTCACTGCAGATAAACTACATCACCATCGGTAGTGACGTAGTCCCAAAGGATTGACATAGTTTACTTTCTAGTGACTTGGTTAGCTGGTTAGCGGTTAGCTTGCTGTCACTGCTGGACAATTGTGAAGTTATGACACCGATTCTAAAACCAATGCAAACATAGTTTTCTATATTATAAATTGTGAAACCAACTATTTGTCAGAAACAATACATGCCGATCCTGTGTCTGTGAAATCAGCTTGGAGGAGCCTCTACTTCCAGGATCAGCACTTTGACATTGAACGAGATGGGGAAAGAAAGAAGGTCTTTAAAAAAAAAAAAAAAACTAAAAAATGCACAGAGATGCTGAGTGTGTGTCGTTCCATGTGTGTTTTCTGATGGCGCTGCAGTACTTTTGGTTTGGGGTTAATGCAGTGTGGGTTGTGGGAATCGGGGCCGAGGCACTGAAGGGCGCTACGTTTCCTTTGGAGAAACAATCTGCGGGTAATTATATACGTGCTGATTGTGTGCAGAGGAAGTGTGTTGCCCCGAATTAGGGGCTTGGATGATGCTACGTGGATTGTGTGTGTGCGTTTGTGAGCCATTTGTTTCACAGACGAGGGAAGGATGTGGACGAAGAGGAAGCTTCCCCCTCTCTCACATACTTTACAGAGGGAGGCAGGCCAGGCTGCAGCTGTGGGAGCCTTTGATTAGTGGAACATCTGGGACACAAACCCACTGTGGACACTCAGAGCTGTTGATCCTACAGCAGATACTACACCGTCATTTAAACCTAAATACACAGCTGGCGGCTTCTACCAGCCCACTGACACTAAATCTGATTATGTTTCAGAATGTCATGTTAAGCAGAGTGATTTATCAGCCTCTGATTTTATCGTCCTGTCACAGATACATCAGTAACAGCAAAAAAGATCTCATCTTATTTCAAATGTTCGCTCACATAATCTCAGATATGAAATGTTGAGACCTTTAAATATGTTATAAAAGACTTATACTTATGCCAAAAAGCTAAATATTTAACTAATAAAATATATGACTTTGCTGTAATTATAATACAGTTTGTATATTTAATTTTACAGGAATTTAAACAGTCATAACACATTTATCTAATGTTTTTGCAGTAAAAAAATCTTTGTAAAATTACAGAATCAATGCTTAATTGATACTAATTGTGTAAAATTAAGGAAATATTTTTAAAAAACTTTTATTAAACTTACCAGTTTCATATATCAAATTTAAAAAATAAAAATATTTGAAAATTCTGATTTAATTACATGCATCTAAACAGTCCTCACATGGGAAAAAACAAAATTTCCTTTTTTAAAAAAAAAAAAAAACATTGTTATTTTACTTAAAAAATGTTAATTCTTTGTCAGTTTTTGTAGTTATATTTATTTTTTAGGCATTTCAAATAGAAAAATGTGTAAAATCAGAAGATAAATTATATAAAACATATTTTACAGTGATTATTAGAGACAATCTCTGCACAAACTATGGAGAAATACAGACAAAATAAAGCAGAAATAAAAATGTTTTGGGTTTCTGACTTTCACATCTAAGAAATCAATGTTAAATAGTCTTTTTGGATGAAAAATAAATCTGTAAAAAAATTGCTTATTCCCACTTACAGGTCATTATTTATTAGTTAGCTATTTTTTCACAGAGTAGATTCAATAAATAACCAGCCTAAATAAAATGCCTACTGTATTAGTATTCTTTAGTAAAATTATCTGTTTAGGAAAGCAGCCTTCAAAGGAGGTTTGCAAAGTCATGTTGATATAGATCCACATGGAAAAGGTGTTTTTTATTCAGTATATTGGCCATTTTGGTAATCTGTACCTTTCTCCCATATCAAAAACCATACTGCTGGAGCTCTACCTGGAAAACTTGAGGAAGTTTCACCCACACAGAGGATGTAATCTGTGTGCACATGTGAGAAATTTTAATATAAACAGGCTGGCATGTGCAGATTGGTGGTTAATTCAAAAGGAACCAAACATGTGGCTCAGATCAACCCTCCATTCTTTGTCTCGACTTACATTTTTTAGCGTGCCATGTGTGCAGCTATTCATATATATGCAGTGTGTGCCAGCCACAGTGTGGCATTACAACAAAACTGTCCAAAAGAGAAACCAACGAGAGATTTAACAGCCGCACGGGAACCACAACTGAGAGCCGGAACTAACAGCGGGTCAACAGAGGATTTCGCTGATTTCAAAAGAACACCATAAAACCTGATTTATTTATTTATTTATATCCTCTCTTTTCACTGCGTAGGGAGTTTGTTTGTGCTGACATAAAATCGCTGTCCGGATTGAATAAGCCGTTAAAAGTTAATCATTCAGAGATGGGGCGGTCCGAAGGTGAAGTGTTTGAATTAAAGAGCCAGAAAGAGAAAAACGGGGACAGTTAAAGATGCAACAGATGGAGATGCTAAAATAAGTCATACGCTCGACTTTCCTCTAACCTCTGCTCAGCTGCAACATCTCATCGCTGCCTCCAAAAATCACTGGCGGGGGGAGTTTTAGTTTATTAAATCAGCAGCTCAGAGAGTGTCAAGAGGCTAACACTGGTCCAGCTACAGCAAGGCTGCCTGAGGATTACTGTAAGCCCCTCAGCACTGGGTTACAGTTACAGTAACAGTGTCGGGGTTTTAGGAGGAGCAGCCTAGTCGTCAACATGAGCAGCAGCACATCGACCACAACCGGTCAGAAAAATCTTTGTGACATGACTCACGGTGACTGCGGTGCAAATTACCAGCAGCTCGACTTCTTCGGAAAGATTCGGTCCCCAGGAGAGAACAGGTTGAAGATTTTAGGAATTTCTGCTGATTCTCTGCAAACTACTGTGTCAGAAACTTCACTTTGTGGAACTTCCCCAAAGATGGTGATGTAGTTTGTCTGCAATGTTTAGTAATGTTAAATATATTAAATAAAGTATTAGTTTAATAAAGCAGCCTTCTGAGGAGCTTTGCAGTCAAACAGGTGCACAAACACCACATAGAAAAGGTCTATGTTCTGCATATCAGCCACCATATCCTGACCAAACATGTGGATATTTATCCCAAGAACAAGACAAGTTAATAAAATCTTGTTGCTGTTTATCACCTCCAACCAGAATGTCATGTTAGGCCTGTGTTTCTCCATCTCTTAGCAAGAATATGGAAAAACTACTGAATAGATCTCTTTAACTTTTTTTTAAGAGATTGGTATTACCAAGGGAACAAATGATTCAATTTATCTTGTCTTCAAGTATCAGTACAGTAAAGTATACAGTTCTGTAGATCTCAGTCTCTCACTCAAAGAGCACAAACCTCTGTTAAGGTATAATCCATGTTTGAGCTCCACCAAACGATTGCAGACATTATCATCCTCCAAAATCCATGAATATGTGACAAAGTTAATTAATTTGGTTAATTAATTTGCTGAGTTGCCACAGCTCATGATAATCAGCCTCCCAGAAAGACAAAAAGTAGGTAACCAACAAATAAAATTTTACATTCAACACAATTTTGGATAATGACAGGGTTAAAACTTAAAGTTATGTTAAAGGTTGGGGCGAGGTCATAGCCTTCATGTATCTAAGTTAATGTGTGTAATGTGGGTGTGTATAACAGCTCATGTTGTACCTTGCTCTTCCCCAGCTGCCACTCTTTCTTTGCTTTGTCATGAAGTGTGAGAAGTTCGGAGCAGCTCTGCTTCTCATCGTCACAGCGGATTTTGTTCTTCACGATCATCTTGTACCTAAAAAAGATGCCCGAACAGAGCACAAAGTGTTTAGAGTGATGGTGAACGGCCTCATCTTTTTTCAATAACCAAAGTTTGTGTCTGAGTGAGTGTGTAGATATTTTTCCAACCTGCTGTAGAAGTCCTGAAAGGTTCTGCGGACAGGGAATCCAGCCCTGCGGATCTTCACAGTTTCCAGCATCCCAGAGTATCTCAGCTGGTTCAGGACAACGTCAGGATCAAACCGGTTCGCCTTCTGTATGTGACCAATAGAAAACAACAACAACAAAACACAACGACATGAGACTTTCACACATGATAGCAACACAAAGAACTCAGCATCTGCGTCATACTGGCTTTTCACAAACATATCAGTATCTGTGTTTCAATATGGTTTCCAACACAAACATTTTCTGGGGTTATTTTTTCCCCCTGAACACATAAAGTACATTTTTGAATTAGTGTCAGAGTTAATCTGTAGTAGTTAGTTACTGGTTACCGATTACTTTTCAGGTCTATATCAGTAGGTGTGGGACTTGTTCTCCACAAATGGCGATGTATCAAAAGATTAAATTCTTTTTAAATAAAGCAGCCTTCTGAGTACATTTGAACGCATATCCACATAGAAAAGGTAAAAGAAAAAAACATTTAGTTAAAAAAATATTTTTAAAGAAAATTTGTATATGATTGTACTAAAGAAGATAAATTGCAACCTGAGAATATTGCATCTGCTGATGAACTTTTATCTGTTAGTGTAGTTTATAATTGCCTCTGTTGACTTCCTTGTGTCTATTCACTGCTTCATGTATTGAAATGTTTTTTTCTTTGCTCCTAAAAATTGGGTGAAGTCCTCTACTGAGGAATAATATTTTCTCTAAAGTTACTGTCACTGTCAAAAATCTCATATCAGTCGTTCAAGCTCTAACTTGATCTGAACATTTGCATTTAACAAATTATTTGTTAATTTCTTAGACTTGATTGTATATCAGAAAGAGGAGGAATTTAAATATTTACAATATATTCTCAATTATTTTAAAGCCCCATATTGATTCTGTTACAAAGGTGGCCTGAGGTGTCTCTGTAGAACCCATCACTGGTTTATGTACATCACTGTTTACTCTTAGGTGAAGGTTTCTTTAATTTCAGCTTAGCTGCCATATCAGTAATCAAGGAATTTGCTTCCTGTAAAGTTGGTATCACTCTCAGAAAATCAGCCGTGCTCTGGTTATGAACATGAACACATGTGAGTGTGCGAGTGCATGTGTGTGTCCGAATGTGCGTCTGTTTCCATGCATAGTAGCTTTAGCCTGTAATTAGATTGACACATTGAGGAATGCTGTGTTCGTATGTGGGGGGGCTTATCCAGCTCCATGTGCCCTCTGGGTGACAATTGGCCTTCGTGTGGACCTGAGCGATAAAGCAGCCGGAGGCGGCAGACATCACAGATCCTCTCTGATAAGAAACCCTGAGGATTATTAGCAACACAGAGCTGTGAACAATGCAGCTGATTATTCCAGAAAAGAAAAGGCTGGCCAGCGAGGAGTTGCTCAACACTGTGCAGGTTTCTCCCTGACGGTGTGTGTTTTCTCCTTCAGTAACCTGATTGTTAATGTAAAATGATAGTGCTCACCGCAGTCATTTACTTTTTAGTTTATGTTTAACTTGACTCAGCAGTGAGACAATGTGAACAGCAGAGTTTTTAGTCTTCCCCTGGGTGCAGTGAGGCACATTTATAAAGAGAGAACACAAACTTTCCACATTTAAAACATCAGTTCGATGCACAGACGCTGCAGAATATCATGACACAATCAGGTACAGTAAACTAGAGTCCGATCGATGTGAGACAGATGCAGACTGAGGGGAAAAATTCAGTTTGTCAGTTGAACCGAAACTTTTTTTTATGACATTTGCACCAATATGACTCTGCAAAGCTCCTCAGAAGGCTGCTTTCTTAAATAAAACACTTCTTTGAAGAATATTTAATATTATTACACATTGGAGACAAACTGCATCACCATCTTTGGGGAAGTAGTCTCACACATTACTGCCTCTTCACTGTCCCTTTTCAACCACAGGTGATGGAGGAAAGAACATTTTATTCAAGGTGGGTAGTTTTTAAATGTAGAGATAACAAGTCATTTGAACCAATCATATATTTTATGTGTAAATTATTTATTTATCTGAAAAGTAATAGTAGCTGTTAAAAAGACAAATGTAGTGAAATAAAAACTTGTTTTGTAATGTATTGAAGTGGAAGAAGAAAGTAGCAACAGCAAAGCAGTAGCATTGTTTTCTTTTTTATAAGTTCTGGAAAAAAAACATATGATGTTGTCGTCTGTGGGCAGCCAAATCAGTCAAGCTCCTCTTATAATCAAACACACACACGCACATTGGTGTGAACCTGTCTGAGCTCTGAACTCTGATCTTTAATGGAGGATTTAGGCAGCTGAAGGAGGTACGTCATGTCAAGTGAAAAACAAGCTGACCCTTCCCTCAGTGACATTTATTGAAAAAGAAAAGTAGGTGCACGTAAATGACATAAATACACTATGTGTATGTGTGTGTGTGTGAGATCAGAGGACTGTGCATGCCATCCTGCTGTCACACTGCAAGATTAGCGGCGGCACGGCTTGTTCCATCTTGACCAGTTGAATGAATGCGAGACTGAGCCAATGAAAGCAAAGGGACAGAAAAAACAACAAAAGGAGGTGGGTGGAGGAAAAAAAAGGGTGAGAGACCGATGGCTGTTCTGTTTCTAATGAGTAAGCGAGGAGGCGTGGAATGACCCTGAGGGGAGTGGAAGGTAAAGAAGCAAGAGAGGACAAACGTAACATAAACAGCCAGTATTAGTTAACAGTTGTTTTGATAGGACCTGCAGTGATGTGGTAAAGAGCAGTGGAGGAATAGTAAATAAATAAATGTCCTCTGTGCTGTAGTCTTATCTTCCAAGATGAAGCTGCTGCTAAAGCTGCAGCTGCAGTGACCTCTGACCTCTGGCAAACAGGCTAAAGTAGGAGGAATGTGCTATAACACTGCACCTTTATTTGAGGAAGTACAACAAGACATACATGACTTTGTTTTAATGAGTGTCATGATGCTATAAATTTACTTTCTCCTTGGTCATAGGAACAAAGAAATAAGAGGACTAAGTACCAGCTCTGAGTCGAGGGGAACTATGAGGAGCCTCCAACTTTGCAAAAGTCTTTGACAGACCTGGCAGACTTTCTGACAGATTTTTTTGTGCATTGAAACTTGCATGACTTACCTTGTCCATGTTTGGTTTGATGCAGCGCACAAAGAAGGGGTTGGAGGCACTTAGTGTGGCCATCAGGGAATGAAGAGAATCCTAAAACACATCAGCAACAAGAGGATAAAGTCAGAGAAAGACAGCAGCTACCGCACACCAAAGCACAGACTGTATTAAAGATGGATGAAGCCACAGTGATGGTTTGTAGACTGTGGACTTTAAAGTCTGGAGTTTTGCAATTGGCTGTTGCCATCTTGGTTTTTTGGGAGCCAGAAGTGGCCATGTTTGTGAGAGTATACACAAACACTGGCAACACATGCTTTGATGCTATCTTCAGCCCTGCCAAACCAATTATTGTGAGTGGTGTGCCAACACAGGAATGTCAGTGATTGCAAACTCTCCAGCTGAATCAGCTTTGTAAGATCTGACTTGGTTTTAATGTAACAGACGTTAATGTCAAAAGTTCTACAATATAGATTTAAGTAAACCCGGTTACGTTTACCTGGGAATTATTGGAAAGTACTGGAAAATTAAAAAGCAGTCAGAGAGCACAAACCTCCACCAGGGCATAACCCCGTCGTACTGATGCTGTAAACTGAACACTGATGCCCTCTGGTGGTGAAATAGTATCACTATCTTTGCCTATTATAACAGAGAGGGACTTTACTGGATTTTATTTTAGACAGGATCCATCCTCTGATCTTGCCCAAAATGTAATAATTTGTTCCCTAAAATAAATCAACTCATAATTAATGTTGCCAACAAATAAACAAAGAAACACAAAAACATAGCCAAAAATATAACCTCTTTGGTGGAGGTAAAAATCATAATAAAAGTACTAAGTGAAAGTATTTTAAGTGAGTGTATTTTGTTACCCTCCAATTCTACAGGATTACTCAGATCGACACCCTGAGGACTCTTGAACCTCACAGACTCTTCCAGCCTTGCTGTTCCTCTCGGTCTCAGACAGTCTGTCTCCAGCGAGGCCTGGCCTGGCACCGCTGAGCGTGATTGGCCCCTGGTTGGCCCCTCTCTGCCCGGCCATCAACCCTAATCCCCCCCTGGCTTTAGGAACTGTAGGCTGGGGCAGCCTGCCAAATCCTCCCCCTGCTCCTTCTCTCCACACTGCAGTCAGGACATGCTAAGCTAAGTCTTTCATTGCAACCCCCTCCAGCTCACAACCACATATTTCACACAGCCCATCACCCATCATCCTCCGCAGCATTCTCCTACCCGTCATTTTTTTGGTTCATGCCCCCGCGCTCACAGTCATCGTCATGTCAAAATAACAAGCGCAATGTTGAGGGTTAAGTGATCACTAGATGCAGCAGCACAGTAGAGGACAATTAAGTCGTTGTCAGTGTGATGACACAATCATACAGTCATGAGCATGGAGTGATAGTCTCACCCTAAACTGAGAGCTGACAGTGGGTTTGCGTCGGGCCGTGCCCATCTTTAACGTCTCGTCTCCGTTTCTGCTGCCGACCCGCTCGAACAGATCGTAGATAAAGTCGAGCCTGCAGGACGAGACGATGCAGAACAGGTCGTGTGATTGTCGACATGAGGTGAATCATTCGGGTGTTACAGGTGAGGAGAGGGCTGCAAGCTCACCTGCTGTCTTTGAGGATGAACAAGATGTCGTCTCTGAAGGTGTCTCTGTTCTTCTCAAGGATACCACGCACGTCATAAAGCACCTGAACAGGTAGAAAAACAAAACAAAGAAAATGTTAAGAATAGAGTGTTCTTACATTTAAGATAAACAATCATAAGAGCTAACAGGAAAATAACAAAAAAAACCACAATGTGCAAATAAATATGAGCATAAGTACTGAATTTGCACTGTTTGTTATCCAAATCTAAACCTGGTTTAGCTAATAGACTATTTTGAAAAGTAAATAGCTAATAACTTCAAAACTGAATGCAAAGAGTAATTACTCTTAACTTTGTAAGTAAATTTTACCTGGATGTGCAGAATAGGAATAAAAGAAGTATTTGTGCATGTTTATAATGCATTGTTACCACAGTATTTGTTCATCTGTTGAACAATTTGTATGCAAAAATGCTATTTTAGGTGCAAAAATGAAATGCTAAAGGTTTAATGTCAGTGTAGTAACAAGTAGTCGCAGGTGTCTTTACATGAAGGATTTCTAATTTGCAGTATCTGCATGTTATTGAAGTCTGTTTTGAGTTTTCTTCAGTCCTTTCGACACAACATTCCTAATCTCATATCCCTGATCCACAATAACACTCTGATTTTGTGTGAAATGAAAAAAAAACCATGCATATTAAAAGACTTTGTGCAACAAATACATGCAAACACATGCACATTTGAGTACACATGTCTGTGAGCTTCTATTCACAGCTGTGTATGTTTACTACATTTCACTAAAAATCCCCGTCAACCCATCGAACCCTTGAGGCTCATGAGATCCAAATTCAATGACACGTGTATTTATAATTTGCAGACACACTAATTACGCTGCTATAGACTCGTACAAAAGTCTCTCTGTCAGCTTCAGGTTTGTAGACGAGGAGAGTTAACTCAAGTGATCTCATGATTCTGCACAGAGATTGGTTTGTCAGGGAGAATTACACACAGTTTAGTGCTGTAACTGCGAAAACAAACAGCGTTTTACAAAGTTGCTTCTTCGCATTATTGCTACGAGACACAAATATTTACGTATTTCCCACAAATCAACAATATGTTAGGAGTTTTGTTTTTTGGTTCAAGTTCAAGTCCAACAAAATAAAATCCTTATTTAAGCTATACTAACTGTTTATGCGCCCTGTCAGTTCAGACACTGTCTGAAATTGGCCTGTTTGAGCTCCTGTCTCAACATCGGGCAGCACAAAATGTTTTGAGCATTTAATCACAAAGACACACCATAGCTAGCTAGCTAACATTACCAGCTAACATTAGTGTTTCCCTAAAAAGAAGCCACGACATATGCTAGATCCCAAACTGAATTTTTGTCTATTTTTTGGCTGTTAACAATACAACTAGCGATCTGATGTAAAAGGATTAAAAATAATTTTCAAATATGTTTAAAGTTACTGCAGTGCATTACTATAAACTCAACAGTTCTTTTAACCAATTCAAAATAAAAGTTTTTACTGGCTATTATTGTGAAATATTTGTAGGCAAGCATTGCTTTATTTATATATATCTCTTGTTTTACTTTGTAAATACAGACCACATCAGACTTGGTTTTTCACAGAATACCAGTTTTTAATTGTACAAATGCAGTAACTACATTTCTCTGGCACCAGACAGACAATTAAATCTATGGGAGGAAGCTACAATCCCCCCCTCCACTAACCTCACAGCATCATTTCCAATAACAGAAAGAGCTTTCAGAGACACTCTAGAAAGAGAGAGAGAGGGAACAACTGTTTGGCCTGCCCGTCCTCTCTGGACCGGGTCATTACCATCGTCATTCATGCCAGGCTTGTGACTGAGCTGCCACACTCACACTGAGGAGACCTTGTCTGAGTCAAGCCTCATAAAGCCATTCTTTATGAAGGCGATTCTTTCTACTCGTCCCCCACAACCCACCACCCCCCCCGCCCTGTTCAGTCTCCCTCTGTCCTGATCCCTTTGTGCC
>OOFC01019569.1:24008-36674 GCA_900323345.1 Pseudochromis fuscus
TAATTCAAGTGTGGGAGAAAGGTTAGTGATTGAGGATGAAAACGGTGAAGGAGAAAAATCAGTTAAAAAGGCCTAAATTCATCAGGTGAGATTCCACCTCAAAGTTCTCAAAGCCGAAGATGTCCAGGATGCCGATGGACTTGAAGTTGTCTTTCCCTTTGATCTTCTGATTGATCCTCATGATAATCCAGGAGAAACACTGAGAATACAGCGCCATGGCGACCGAGTCCCGCGAGTCCACCGCCTACACATCAGGACAGGAAAAGATAATAGTTACCATGGAAACGGAGTCACGGTATAAACAATAAGCGGGGTGGGGAGGGAGGGGGGAACTTTGCAGACTGCCATAAACACAACATACTGTATATCACAACATTTCAACAGTTCTGTCGTTAAAGACGTTAAATGTCGATGTTTGTGCGTGTGTGTGTGTCTATAAAACACACAGTGGTTTTGGAGACAAAGGTGTGTTATGTCAGCGTCTGTCTGCAGTTGTGTTTTCACAACAGAACAGCATCGTTCATCACCTACATATCTTGAGCGTGACGCACGGCAGGCAGAAGAAAAAAAACCTCCAGAAAAAACAAAGACAAAGTACTTTAAGGATTCAGTCTCATTTTGTATTTTGCCTTAATAGTGGTGGTATTAGTATTTATAGTATTTCTTCAAATAAAAACAAACCGTGTTGAATTTTAACAAATACACACAGCGTTCCTGTAAATTTTTCCTTATAAATGCCCAGGTAGAAAATGAACTTTTCATTTTTTCAATTTAAGAAAAAATATGAACATGCACTTGGATTTTGGCTAGGTTTGGCTCATGTTTTCCCCTGCGCTCGTCTGTCCGTTTATTATCAGCATTATAGAAAAACAGATCCCCCCAAAAAACAGAGAGCACAAACCTGTGGCAAGGTATAATCCAGCTGGACTGACGCTATAGACTGAACACTGTTGCCCTCTTGTGGTGAAACAGCAACACTATGTCACTATGTTGTTAAAACATTTGACCATTAAAAGAAATGAAGATTATGGAGATAAGGATTATGCCTTGGAGGAGGTTTTTGCTCTCTGAGGATTTTTCTGGAAGTTTTTCTGACAGGATATTATCATCTGATCTTGCCCAAAATGTTATCCTTCGTTGCTTGAGTAATACCCTATCTCTTAATGTTGCTACCAAATTAACAGACAGACGGACAGACAAACACATGACATGACATAACCTCCTTGGCAAAGATTGTAATGAACCTCAATGCTCTGTGGTCGACAGCATCCAGTGCCCTGATAGATGTGCAAAGCAGCATGCATATGTAAAACATCACAGCCTTCTATCTCGATACACATAAAAGTGGCAGCATCATGTCTCTCTTTTGGTTTCAAATGAAAGCCCAGACTTCAATCTAAAAAATACAAACAAAATTTCAAATCTGATACTGATGTGATGAGTAAAGTAGGGAGAGTAATCAATTTCAGAACTGTATTTATAGGTATTATTATAATTTAAGTATTTGTGTGCAATATTAAACCATCATTTTACTCCAGCTGCCATAAAGTCCACCTTTCAGCCAGACATCATCTGCGTTCAAACAGTTTGCTGGCTCCACATCTTCCTCAGGTATTGTGCTATTAATTAAGCAATGCAAAATAAGAGTGCAGTGGCGTTGGACTGTATCACAGAAGCAACAATGCTTCTGGGCTTTTTTCAGTCATCCATCATGCCCCGTCACCTCCTCCTGTAACCAGCGGGTGTGAACAGAGTGCTGGTGGCTTTCAGGATCTCCGTCACAGGGGTGAGAAGAATGGCTGTTTGTCCAGGATGAAGGGGGTGAGGGTAGGGGGGGGTAGTGACCCCTGGCCATTTGTGAGAAGAAGAAGAAGTCATTCTTGTCGACTCCCGGACGGGAATAATGAACTCTATTAAGAGACAAATTGCTTCAAAGGCCAGGCAGGACGAGCAGCAGCAGCAGCAGCAGGACGACAGCACAATGTCTTTGTCTGCTTATGAAAAGCTTTCTGTGATAATGCAGTAAAAGGTCCATCCTGCATAATTTTACAAGAACGAGTGGGCTGAAAAAGGACTGTGTCAGAATGTTCTTGAAAAGGATAACACATGCAGATGAAGATGAAATATTCACATTAATGACAGCAGAGACGTGAAGCTGAGTTATTGGCTGCACTGCCTCCAGAGGAAAAGATGCTTCACTTCAACCCCACAGAGCCCCAACTCTGAGTCAAGTCACTGGGTCGGTCTATTGTGCCTTTGACTCAGATCACTATCACGATGGCTTTATTGTGCCTGGAATCTGGCAGACAAAAAGCAGGAAATGGCCGGGAGTCACGCAAGGGATCTGGAGAGGCATGTGGTGGAGAAAAGGCAGAGTGTGTGTGTGTGTGTGTGTGTGTGTGTGTGTGTGAGAGAGAGAGAGAGAGAGAGAGAGAGAAAGAAGTGAGGAAGAAAACCTGAGATTATAACACTGAAATCTGGAGAGAAAAAAATAAGAGCGGGAATTGTTTTTGTGTGTGATTCATGTGACGAGCGAAGGAGGAGGAGGAGGAGGAGGAGGAGGGAGTCATGTTGTTACCTGCTCCACAGTGAGAGGGGAGCAGATCTCCTCTCCTCTGAGGATCATGGAGCGTTGGGTCAACACCTCTGACAGCTGGAAGGAGTCCAGGCCGAGCAGCTCGCTGACATTACTGACCACTGAAACACAAACACACACATGCACGATGTAGTGAACAGACATCTCCTGACAGTTCAGGTGACTCTCATTCATGTTGAACAACAGGTGTGACATATAGAAGAGTCTATAGGAAACTGTACTCTGCTGTTCTGCAGACGCTGTAGTTCACAGCTTCTTTGGAAAACGAGGTCAGACACGGCGAACAAAAGGAGTCTTCAGCTCATGTTACAGCCTGTTCAGCGCTCTCTGTCTACTTGTACAATGTCAATCAAACTCAGCAAAAACTGCAGAGGGGTCCAACATCACTGCTCAACCAGTTATCTGCCTTAGAAACTATGTTTCTGCAAGAAAACAACTGAGCTCAACAACTTCAAACCACTTATACTCCCAGTTTTCCCCTTTAATACAAAACTGATGAAATGTTTGCATGCACTTCAAGCTGTTTGCTGACATGTTTGGTAAGGAAATTGCTGAGAATTTAAATAAATGAAGTTTTATGGACTTCAGGCGTTAGTAATGCTGGTTGTTAATCTGGTCTGGTGAGCACTGTGCTATCATAATAATAAATACTTTTATAAGTTTGTAAGTCACTCAGGAACACTTAAATTTAAGGGTCTAGATTTTCCAAATTATATTCTATTAAGTACAACCTGACTGATACAGGATAATTGAGACCAATTTCAGTAGAGGAACAATTCACCCATATTTGTGAAAAGTTGATATCCGCTGGATAATAAATCTATGAGACTCTAGAAGTATTTCTGAAACTTAGTGCTCAGCATTAGCAAGATCAAGACGCATATAAACTGTGATTTATTATTTCATATTGAAAACTTTACTGTTTACTGTAATTAGTGTCAAATTACATTGTTTTTTTTAGTCAGAAAACAAAGAAATGAAGTACATCCTTTAAAGTTTCAGCCATACAGTCTAGCATTGCTAGGTCAAATTCACACATGACGAACAACCATGTGTTCTACCTCCTTTGGAAGTGATCTGAGCTCCGCCGGCCGTCATGAACTCAATGTTACCCATCTGGAGGACAGCGGACAGCAGCTTGAAGACATCTCTGATCTCCTCCTCAGTGAACTCCATGACTTTCAGGGCTTCCTGCAACACAACACAACACAACACAACACAAAGTTTCACAACAGAAACTAGCACTAAATCAATGTCATGACAGCAGCTAAATTCATTTCAGTTTTCCTTGGAGCTATAAAACACCTAATTCTGAACATAATTCAAAGACAGGGCCTCATGTTGAAGCCAACAATCTAATAACATGCTTCCCTGAGGCTCATGTTTTCTCGGAGCGAGCTAACTCTGTCTGGGAGCTGATGAAGGGCTGTGGCGCCCTCTGGAGGTCAAACAGCATATAGTCCTCACCATCACACTGTTGAAGAGCTGCTTGTCGTCCAGACTGCTGTCCTGAATGCAGCCCGACTGACTCAGGTAGTGATATGCCTCCGGACCTTCAGACAACAGGTACAGATCTGCAACACAGAAACAAGGAAACACAACATAAATGTAACAACTGACTTCTTAATGTTGTCTCAGTTAATCACAAAACAAGAACACAAATCGTTTAGCAGGTACTGGAATGAGCTCTAGATGAAGAAGTAGTTATTGTAGAAATATTTATGTGTCAAAATAACCACAACCATGGAGAAACATTTACACTGGTGGCTTAAACCAAAGTATATCATCTTCATCATCATCATCATCATCATCATCATATGTTCATATATTTTACACATGATACCTGTGGAGGTTACGATCATTTACAATTTCGCTGCCTAAAGGTGGATCTTTTGAAAATAATTTTGACACATTAAACAAAGTGTCCCAGGATAAAACCTCTAATTAAAGCTGGGGATGAAGAAATAAACGGACCTCTGTGGTCTCTGTCTGCTCCGGCTAACAGTGAGTAGAAGATATGGTAGTTTCTCTCTCCGGGATTCTGTCGAACCACACGGTTCTTGGAGAAGAGAGGACAGTTAAAAAAACAAGGGTATAATAATCAAGAGAGTGTTATTGTCTTCAAATAAGGAACTCGCAACACAAATTTACCTTTTCCAGCAAATCTGAAAACTGAAAGTCAAGGAGTGAACGCTGAAAAAAATCTGCTGTACAAAACAGTGCGGACATTTTTTGTTTTCATTAGAGCAGGTGTAAGCAGATGTTTGAAGGATACAGTCGATGATGCAGCCTCCCTGGATGTTTCCGTTCTGGGAGAAGTGGAGCTGAATGAACTTCCCGAAGCGACTGGAGTTATTGTTGTAAACAGTCTTAGCATTTCCAAATGCCTCCATGATGGGGCTGCAGACAGACAGAAGGAAGACAGTCAAGCACATTAAGACAGTCAGGAAGACGGCTTGAAATTTTATCCTGTGACTCCACAACACTGTTTCTCCCACTGCTGGAAAGGACATTTACTCAAGTACTTTCACGTACTTTCACTGTTCATAAAATGATGCATAATTGTCTAAAGGTACAGAAAGTAGAGCAGCTAACGTTAAACTGCTGTTTGCATTAATGCAAAACTAAATTAATACATTTACTCAAGTGTATTTAGTACTATTTAAAAGGTACAGTACTTGTACTTTATGCATCCACACTTCAGAGGGAAATACTGTTCTTTTTACTCCACTACATTGATCTGACAACTTATTTAAGATGATCATTTGACACAAGTTTTAAAATCTAACACATTGTTAAAAGTTAAAGTAGTAGTTTCCACTCTTTGTGTCATTTGGCATCTTACAAGAATCAGTGTGGAGTCACACTTACATTTCATATGGGATGTTTTCCTTCTAAACTCCTCACATTTTTAGTACATTTTCCCTTAATCCAATATGTCACCAAAACCAGAAATAGATTTGAGTCCGAACTTTTTTTCTTCTCTCTTCTCCCGTTAATCCTGTGAGGAGCTCTCAGATTTATCTGCTGTCCCCATTTGTAAAATTGGATATGAAGTAGTTCAAACCAACAGTAACACGCTGCTTTAAACACACTGAGGCTTTTCTATTATTCTATTAATCTAATGTCACAAATAATCAGATATCAATCACATGGACCAAATAACTACTTATGCACATATTTAGACTTCAGTAGCCACTGCTGCTTTGCCCAGGTGGAGATCAAACTTTTTTTCAAACAGGACAAAAGATTAGTGGTGTTAAATCTAAAATTAGGCCTCGTGAAGCAATAAACAGACTTGGGGTCAGGCAGCCCATCATATGGTACCTGCTCTGGACGAGGGCCTGCTCCACCCGGGTGGTTCTCTCTGACGGAGGAGTTCCTGCTGAGTTCTGACTCATCACCGACAGAAACTTCAGCAGCAGCTTGGTGCTTTCTGTCTTTCCAGCACCACTTTCACCACTGAGGATGTAAACACAGAGAGGAGGAGGTACATGAATGGATTTGTCACTGACTTAATAACATAGACTGCATACAGAGGTGGACGAAGCTGGCGTGACCCCCTGGTTTGTGGACTTGCACCTTGAAGCCAGGAGTTTGGCATTTGAACATCACCATGTTGGTTGTTTGGAGCCGGAAGTGACCATATTTGGATATGAAGGAAGGATATGAACAAGACTTCATTCAAACACCGGTCTCATTGGAGACCAGACCTGTCAATCAAGCTAACCACACAGCATCTAGTGGCAGGAGTATTGCAATTTTTTGCACTTCCACATTGGGAGTCTCCTTCAGGGTTTCTACACATTTGAAATTTCTTAACTCCAAACTTTTTCCAGACATCTTGTTAAAAAAAAACAAAACAAAAAAAAAACCCAACAATTTGTGACCTTTGAGTAAATAGATATGTATCATGTAAATAAATTATGGAAATGAATAATTTGTTTTCATTATTATAATGTGAATATTTTTCTATACACAAGTTTCCATTTTCCATATTTTTCCAGACCTGGAAATTTATAAAATCAAATTCCATACTTTCCATTCTTGCACAGGAACCCTGCCCATTTGCTTTGTTCATTTCTATATACAATCTATGCTATATGCTTAAATTTGAGGAAAAATAACATAGAAACCATTTCAAAGGGAAATCTTAGAAGCAATTTTCTGTAGTGTTTTTATGTCATGTTGTCCTGACCTGATGAGAACACACTGGCTGTCATGCCTCTTCCACAGACAGCGATAACACTCGTTGGCCACAGCGAAGATGTGAGGAGGCAGCTCCCCCATCTGGTGTTTGCTGTACGAGTCGACGGCTGCGCCGTCGTACAGGCCGGTGATCTGCTTGTAGGGATTCACTGCTGCCAGGATGGAACCAATGTTGGTCTGAAGGGAAATGAACACAAACAACTGGTAAGTGAGGAGGATGAAAAAAAAGAAAAGATGATTAGTGAAAGATGACACACAAAAAAACAAAGCAACAGCTCAGGGAAACAGAACAATGGATAAAACACAGAAAAAATAGTGTACAGGAAAGTTCACAAGTCAGTGTGTATAGTGTTTGTGTGAAAGTGTGTGTCTGACGATGTGTACAACTCTACTAAGGTAAGTACTGGTATATATGTGTAAATCTGTACTGCTCTGCGTGTGTGTGTGTGTGTGTGTGTGTGTGTGTGTGTGTGTGTGTGTGTGTGTGTCTCTCCCTAACTACACACAATGTGAACATCATGAGTCTGCAAACCTTCTGAGGCGACTCAGGACTGAATAAAACCAGATCCACACAATCACAAGCACTGGACCTCAGTATGATCTCTACAGAAAAGTTACTCAACACCATCAGTTCAGCAGCCTCCTCTGACACACTACCTGCTCTCAGTAATACTCTTAAACTACTGCACATGCCCTAGTTTTGCAGCACGGCCGGTAGTATTTTCGGCTCCGCTGGTCCTGCATGGGTTATTCGCTCTGGGGAAAAAGTGCCTCACAGAAGTGTGTTTGTGGGTCATCATCTCTCCACAATGATACTATTCTCTGTGAGGGCAGGCAGGGAGGCTGGGCAAACCCTTTAGAGATGAGATTAGGAGATAAGATTTCCTAAAAACATAGTTACCATGTGTCTGTGGGCGGTGATTATTTTAATAAAGCCCTGTGCAGTGTTTCAGTGGAACCTCGGCAATTTACTGAGAAAGCAGTCCTAGGGGGATGAGAGCGGTGGAAACAAACACAAGAGGAATCCAGCTTACAATCCTTTCACAGAGGTGGTGTTTATTTCTGTTTTTCCTGAATATCTTTTTGTTTTTTTGTTTTTAATAAAAAGAAAAAAAATCCCAGTCATGAGGAACTCCATGGGTCACATTTTGTTGTTGCACTTCAAAAACTGCTAACACTGAAGATTTATTGGAGTTGCTCTTAAAAAATAACAACCCCTGATCCACACTCTGGACCCACAGATGTCAGGCGCCTGGTGAAGACTTACGTAGATGTTGTCTTTCTCGTAGCGCAGGAACAGGTTGTGCATGATGGCGGCCTCGTGCAGCTCTGCCAGTGTGGACATGTCCTCGACTCCATGGATGCTGCTCGGGTGCATCGGGTACACCATCTCCCTGCTCAGCTCCTCTCTCTGCAGGTAGATCACCTGCAATGAGGCCAACAGGACAGGTTAATGTCAGTGTTTAAACAAATGTTTAGCGATGACTGTATATTAGCTGGCCACCAGGTGTTGTGTACAGATAAAATAGCTTCAGTTTGTATCACTTTGGGTTATGATGGACAGCAACCATAGACCATGTGTATTATGATGGACATAACCACTGGGTCCCAAAAGTCAAACCAATGTAGAAGTGCAAAATACTGCAAAACCACCAGTGGGCCCAACATACTGGCTACAATCCAGTTCTAAAAGAAGAAGATTTGGGGGCGTGGTTAGTGTGATTGACAGGGCTGGTCTCCATTCATTTACAGGTGGTTTGGGGGTCATTCAGCACTGAACTCCAGTCTCATACACATTGGGCAGTGTCCTCAGGTTCAAGGGTCGGACCCACCTCCTTACTACTCTCTTTATATCCAAATATGGTCACTTCTAGGTTAAAAAAAAACACCAGGGTTGGTGTGATGATTGGAGATGCCCTTGCAATGTCAATCAAAGCCCATTTTTTAATGTGTGAATGATCAATGAAAGAGCAAAGATCCACCAGTGTCTCTACAGATGTGGTGAATCAGAGAAACGTTCTGAGTGCCATTACTGCCATCCAGAACACTGTAATGCACCAGACATGAGATAAGTGAGCAGACAGCCACATCGGTCACTTGACGGGAAGCGGTGTCCAGATCGATACTGATGGACAGGAGGCTGGGGGCTGTGGCGTCCTGGTGCATTACTGCTGGACCTCCTGGAACATTAAAGTGTCCCAGTTGGGAGCAGACATTGGGTTTCAGGGAAGTGCTGAGTCAGCACAGACTGGTTGCTGCAGGGCTTTGTGGCAACGGCTGAAGGCTTGAAATGATTAAGTAATCTGAGGTGTCACCTCCTTTCTGTAATGGGTAAATAATTAGACCAAGAGACTGATATTGATATTAGAGAGGAAAAATAATTAACCAAAACCAATACGGTGGCCAATAGTGAATTTTTGAGGTGAATTAAAACAAAAAAAAAAGACTTAGGTGGTTTTTCCACCAATATGACACTGCAAAGGTCCTCAGGAGGATTTTCTTAAATAAATTAAACAATATTTAACTTTATTCTTCGCTATAGACAAATTACATCAGCATCTTTAGATAAGTAGTCCCACACCTTCACGCCTGGTGACTAAAATATTGAACTGAACAGTAACTATAACTGTTAAAAAATAAATAAATACAGTAGAGAAAAAGCACAATATTAACTGAATACAATCAGTTTAAAAATGTTGACATGGTTTTGTACAGTTAGTGAAACAAACTGATCTGGTAGCCTAGTATGTCCATGTTCAGCTTAAGAGGGGTGTTAGAGGATGGGTGTATACTGAGACAAAAGCACAATAACAATGCAGTCATCTGTGGGTTGCTCCATGTTTTTGTGGTAATAAGGTTTGTACAAGGGTGAAGACCTGAGGGGGAGAAAAGCAGCATGAGCGCTGATGTCATTCATCGAGCAGAAACCTGCCAATTTGCAGCCAGATGTCCCGAAACACTCGGCTTTAACTCCACCCTCTCCTCTGGCAAATTATCCCACATTCACTACAGGACCTCAGTGACTAATAAATCAAACAGGCTTTTCACTGCACATGTCCTTAGTCAGCATTATCAGTTTACATTGAATTACATGAGTCACTTAATGTTATTGATGCCTTTCTGAACACCTGGGCTCCTCTGTATTACAGCTGTAAATGTGGTCATACCTCAGTGGGATAATTAGTCATATTTGTAAATAAAGACATGATTTGAAAAGAAAGTCAAAGTACAACTGCAAAGAAAGTAACATTAACTAATAGTAATAATGATAAGTTACCTAATCAGTTATCAAAGTTAGCTAAAAGACAGGAGAACGCAAAATGAAGCGACAACAACTACTGTACATGTACAGGATATTGAATTGTTTCAGGTAAGAGGACAAAGTGTTTCATGAGTTGAAAATGAATGTGGGGCATTTTCTGTTACATCTTCATAAGGGATGCATTAGCATTCACACTACAAAAGTTATGTGGTCACATGCGTCCCGGGCCACCTTCATATGTGGTTGGAGTGATCCAATCTCAATGCTTTCCCACTTGTATTTAGCATTACCCACTTGTGATCTGATCACCTGAGACCATAGAGTGTTTATAGACATGGACAAAGCAGGTGGGGATCAAAAGTGAAGCCAATGCTGAAGTGCAAAAAGGTGCAATACACCCAACGGCCACTAGAGGCTGGCTCCAAAAAACTCTGGCTCCAATTGACTTCAATTCAAAAATCGTCATTTTCAATCATGAAATACTCCATCAACAATTTGTTTTTTACAAGTCATTCTGATGTCATTAGCTAAAGTTATTTCTTGTTATCAGTGATCTGGTGGTCCATTTGAAAAAATACTTATAATTAAGTGGATATTAGGCTTCAAAAAAAGGAAGATTTATGGGCGTGGTTAGCTGGATTGACACCCCATAGACTGACTGTGTTAGCTTTCATGAACAGTCCTAATAAAAAACCAGTTCAAAGGTCACGGTGAGGTGGCGGAGAGCAAAGTTAATACAGGTGAACAAATGACTGAGCAGCCTGATACAATTACACTCTCTATTCCACCTCAAGTTTCAAAGGAGGAAAACAAATATGGGCACTACTCTGTCATAAAAACATAAACGCAGGAGAGAAGAATCACATGTTGCGATGTTTTGCGCTCACATGTATAAGAGTGTGTGTGCACATGTTGCCTTTGTGATCTTGTTTCTGTTCAGATTTCACAGAGCGATACCTCGAGGACATTTTCATTCCTCAAACATCAGAGATGCTCAGAGGAAACTGAGCTGGGAGTTTTTTTCAGCATCAAAAGAGGGTTTCACATTCCTCTGTTTTGCCCCACTGTGGTTTTGGTTTCATTGTCAGTTACATTCCTGTGAGATAAGTCACTGAAGTATGCCCTCACTGCCACCGCAGTTCTCATTAATACTTATTCATCTACTTGTACATGTGTTTCCAAATAATAACGTACGGACTAAACAACATCCAGTGGATGAAAGGAAACTTTGATCGGACAAGGGCCGCACACACAAATGGAAAAAGGTTTCTAAATGAGGGGTTAAATCAACATGTGCTGTCCTGGCATTGATTGGACTTTAATGGAGTAATGGAGCTCCATGATGGTGATACAGAGTAGTTTCATATAACAAACAAATAAATAAATAAATACACCAAGCCTACAAACATTTTTATATCTGATTGCAGCCTCTATATTTGTTGTATTTCTCACTAGTGTCCTTACTTTTTACTTTTTTGCCATTATAGACTGTATATAAGAGTCACCGTGACGTCACCTGATAGTTTGTGGACTCCCATTTTAAAGCCAGGAGTTTGGCATTTGAATGTTGTCATGTTGGTTGTTTGGAGCCATAAATGACCATATTTGGATGTGATAGACTGAGGAGGTGGGTCTGACCCTTGAACCCAAGGGCACTGTCTAATATGTTTGAGACTGGAGTTTACCAGTGAATGAACCTCCAAACCACCTGTAAATCACTGGAGACCAGACCTGTCAATCAAACTAACCACACCCTAAATCTTCCTCTTCTTAAAGCCTCATATCTACTTAATAATGAGATGATTTTCAGATGGACCACCAGGATCACTGAGAAGAAGTATTAACGTTAGGTAATGACATCAGAATGACTTGTGGAGAAACTGTATAGACTGAATAATTTAAGATTGAAAATGACCATTTTTTAAATTACGTCAATAGGAGCCAGCATCTAGTGGTCGTCAGTGGTATTGTACTTTATTGCACTTGGCTTCATTTTTGAGACTCAGTGGCTATGTTCATCTTTTAAATACAGTCTGATTGCTGTCCATTATTGCCGTCAGTGATACAAACTGGATCTAGTTTTTCCTATAAGGGCTGTAACAGCAGCCGGGCCCTGGCTCCACAACAACACATCCACCACAACAGAAGCCTGACTGACCCTGTAATACTGTGTTCTCACTATTATTGATTTCTAAAAGCAGATGAAATCACAGTTTGGTTGGAGTGGTATAATGATGCTGGAGACCATTTCACACCACTTACAACAACAACAACATGTGATTCATGATTGATTCGTGAAGTTGTACAGATCCATGCTCTCCACATGGAGTTTGGTGTGGACGCCAGTGAGTCATGCTACAAGCCACGTGGCAAAAAAACAACATAAACATTAACAAAACTTTGAAAAATGTTAAGGAACACTATATTACATAACTTTCTTTCTTTGCTAAAATTTGTGATGAGACTCTTCACAAAAAAATCTGGTGTAAAAACAATAAAACTAATCAAAACACATTTACTCTTTTTTCCCCCTCTATTTATGTAAAATTGCTTAATTTTTCCAAATAATTTTCACCAATTCATTGCAATTTTAGAAATG
>OOFC01019577.1:0-10422 GCA_900323345.1 Pseudochromis fuscus
AGGGGAGGGGAGGCCAAGTAAAGGTCAAGAAAAATTGGCCTTGGATAAAACAACAAAAAAAAGTAGATTTCACTTGAGGCTCCATCACCTGCACACACACCTGGTTAACACCTGCTGCCAGTTCACCGTGCTACCCAGTGCACTGTCCAGTTATAATCAATGCAGCCTCGATGCAGTAACCGTGGTTACCATAATGGCGAGAGGCAGTGATTGATTTGTGTAATGTGTGAAAGAACAGCACTGCTGAGAGCGCTAATATTTTTAACACCTTCATGGAGTGTTAAACTTCACACTTCACTGACTGTTTTTCTTCCCCTCACACAACAAATCTCTCCCCGTAGTTAACCGCACTGTAATCATCTTTACTGTGCTGCTTTACAGCCAAGCACACGGAAATATCCACCTTTTCTGTTTGTTCAGGATTGTTTGTTAAGACTAAAGTGTGCAACAATGATCAACAACTATTAAAACATCTTTCAGCGTCAACTATACTCCAAAATAGGATGCAGTAAATCAAGCCCTTCACCACTTTCCAGATAAGAAAACGAAGCATAAGATGGCAAAGTAACAGCTGTGAAGAGGGAATAAAACTTGGTAATTGCAGTGAGTTCAGAACCAGAGTTAAGCTGATACACCGACAACCTGGATACGTCGGGTGAAGGTGATGTTTTGGTGAATATGTAGCCAAAAACCCAAAGCAGAGGAGCTCAACAAAAAGGGTTAAAATGGGAGAATCAAGTCAAAATTTGAAATATTGCACATGAGCAGTTTGTTCAATGTAGAGTCTAAGTGTTGGTAATGGAGGCTGCTGCTCTGCAAATGGTGTTGGGGATTTGTTCAGAATAATATAAAAAGTCAAGGTTAATTCTTGGCAACCGCATCCAAGTTGCAGCACGACTCCCTCATTAACCAGTGTCAAACAGAAGTATCAGCACATATCACTCCTATTTTCATGTCCTTGCACTTGTTGCCTGTTAGTTTCTGCATTGATTTTAAAATTATTTTATCAGTTTATACAGCCCTACATGGCCTCGCCCCAGACTACCTCTCACAGTTTAGTGTATGAACCTGGACAGACCCTCAGATCCTCTGCTACTTCTCTTTTCCACAGAGCAGAACTCAACAGTAAAAGGTTTTATTCTCCAAGATGGTCGAACATCCTGCCAGAGGATCTGAGAGGAGCTGGAAATATCACAAGCTGGAAACTCATTCAGTCAGTCTGGCTTTTATTCAGCACTTTATAATTGTTCAGGTTATCACAATCATTGTTCGATTTTATCCTATTTCTTATTTTAAAACATTTCAAATCTTAATTTTAGGGTTTTTGGAGCTTTTATTTAATTCTACTTATGATCATCTATGTTTTTATTATAGGCTATGAATTATTCATATGTTATCATTATTTAATTATTATTTTTACTGTTTTTATGCTAATTTTAATCTTTCTGATATTATAATTTCTTCGGTTTCTTCCCCTTCCCTGCCTTGTCTTTTATCTCTGTTTTTTATCATTCATTTCTTAAAATTATTTTAGTGAACTACTTTTGTGTGCATTAGTCTCTAAACCATTTCACTTCTATTCAATCCTGTAAAGCACTTTGAACTGCAAGTGAATTTGTTTGAAAGGTCCTATATAAATAAAGTTGGATTGATTGATTAATTGATAAAGTAACAAGAAGAAAAAGGCTACAAACAGTATGGCAGCCACAGAGTCACGGTCTAGACATTATTGAGTCAGTGTGTGATGATGACATGAAGACAATAAAGCAGAGTAATTGTACACAAGAACTGTGGGTAGTTCATTAATTAAGATGCTGATATTTTAAAAATGTCTAATTTTAACCTACTCTGTCTGCCTGTAAGTTGCAGGAGGAGGTTCGGTGAATATTCTTCAGTCTTGGTGTAAAATAACAGCTGACACTGACTTGCTTCAACAGTCTCCCACCTGATTATTCAGAGTGATGCTGTATTGAATAAATCAACGATAAGTCTTTGGTGTTCACATAGGTGCACAAAAAAACCCAAAACAGTACTATATGTCTGCCTGTTTTCGTTTGATATTAACTGTATGAAGAATGAAGGTGGTGAAGGCAATAATGATTCCTGAACTAGCATTGATCAATAAGTATGTGGCCTCACCATGCAGTCCAATAAATCACAGCATCTTCTTGAAAAGGGCAGAAAAAGTATGTGCATACCATCAGGAGCCTATAATTTGAGGAACGTGGTGCAAATGCTCACTGTGCTGTGCAATTACAGGACATTATCCAATTTGAGCACTTTGATTAAATTTTGTGCATCGAGTCACTTGTAAAATAAGCGTACAGACCATCTTGTGTCTCGTATGTGAAAACAAGCCTGTTTACAATGACTAGGTATGCTGTTCCTCACAACCTCCAAGTTTGTATAAATCATTAGGAGCACGAGAGCACAAACGGTGAGGATGCAGTGGAAGTTCACACAGCTCCACTGTTTTTATTTCTCCCATCTGTATCTCAGAGGACTGCCTGTTCTCACAAACCCTCACACACGGTAATGCTGGGTCTGCGCTGCTTCAACTATCCCAGAAAGTAGTGCTGGAAACAGAACTTTGTGTTTTTTATACATGTGAGTTAATAAAAAAGACAAAGTGGAAGGGTGCACCATATGATGCAGCAGTTTCTTTTGCATGCTCTTATAATAATGACAATAATATGATGAACCTAGTTGCTACAGTGTGCATGCTGGCATCTGTATAGCAGCTTGAAAACACAACAAGTTCATATTAGTTAGGAACTCTGTGCCAAATAAAGACAATCTGCAGTCACAGTACTCTGTGTATTTCTGCTTCACAAACAAAAACTGCTGACTGCACCACACTGCAACTCATTTCCAAAAATAGAGCCTGTATCTTAGTTTTAAATGTGTGTTGATGTGGATTAGTACAGATTTGAGGGAATGGGTAAATGGGACTTTATCCTCAACGGTATGTGCTGTACCTTCTCTCTTCATGCCCATGGCTAAACACTTCTGGTATCGACAGTACTGACAGCGGTTCCTCTGGCGTTTGTCGATGACACAGTCTTTGTTGTCGCGACAGGTGTAGGTCAGGTCTTTGCGCACAGTCCTTTTGAAGAAGCCTTTGCAGCCCTCGCAGCTGTAGACCCCATAGTGTTTACCTGAGGAGAGGGAAAAACAGAGCTGGTTGTCTCGCTGTTTGTCAGTTACAGTGATGTCGTAAGTTGTTTGCAACCCTGTGACCAAAAAAAACAACGGGCTGCATTGTAATTCCTTTAATGAGGTACTCCCAGTGAGATCGTAACAGTACCATTTACAGTCCTCAAGTGAACCAGCTCTGGTTGAGGGTTACACTGTGGTGGCAAAGGAAAAGAAAACAGGGGCCTGCAGAAGGTAAGCTGTAGCGAGGCCCTGCACATTTGGGACTGTTCTCACATCGTGTCGTGTTTCCTCTGTTCTTAAGAGCTTTTTTCTTTTTTTGTTATTTATGACGGATGGAGTCCATTTGCATTTTCCAGGGTTGCTCAAACAGTTTCTTTGTTTGCTCTCTGCTGGTCAGACCACCAGAGAAGATAAATAAAGCCTCCAAGCTCAGCTAAATGAAGCATGACTTGCTATTAAACATTGTTTTGATTTTCCCCCTTGGGTGCATGCCGCACCAGTGACGCAGGATGACAGTAAAACTGTCCAGTGAATTAGATATCCACCTTCATCCTTAGGCTAAAAGACTCTTCATGGTTATCCCCAGAAAAAAAACCTTTAAACACAGGCTTACTTGTCCTTATGAGAAAAAAAAAGATTATAAGACAACTCTGCAAAGAAGTCATTACCCTGGGCTAACGGTTAACCATGGGTTAAGTGTTTTGTGGTTAAAGTGGTTAAGCTAGCTCTTGAACAAATTATTAGAAATACTCTGCAGGAAGCAGGTGTTGGGTGAAAGGCTAAAAATGTCAAAGAAGAAACTTTTACAATGCTTTCTGTTGTGAATATTTACAGCCTGGACCTCTGTGTGAGGCATGACTTTAATTCTAACTTCTTCTGTTTGATATTTCAGTGGAAAGCCTTATTTTGAAGCTTCAAATGAAATTCTTTTTCACTTCATTACCCTGTAAATATGAACTCAAGTTTTATATTAAAAGCCCTGTAGCTCTGGAGTGGACAGAAACCTTTTAATTTCTTTACAAAGCTTTTATTGTGAAGCATTTGCAGGAGCACTATATGTTTATACTATTACTATTATTAGAGACCTGGCTTTTTATTGACTTGAGGAAATACAGTATTAAAGAAATAATGAATGTTGGCACAAACACTTAAACGTAATGCTTATTTGTCCTCCCCCGAATGTAATATTTAATATCTTTTGATTGTTCACATCTCTCAAAAGCTAATTTGGGCGTAAAACCTCCTTAAATTTGAACTAAACTTCATTCATACATATAAAACTACAGTGATCCTGACATGTGACCCTTTGGCTGTATGTTAAGAAAAACTCTTACACATCCTTTGAGCTCTTGGTTTCTAACAAAAACTGATCAAATCAATGAAGTTGTCAAAATCTGACTGTACTGACCTCTAGTTTTCTTTAAATTGACTGCTTCACGATACAGACACTATGACATGAGTGATGGACTATGCACGGCTTCCCCTCAGTCACACCACTTCTCTATTTAAGTAGATGCTAAACTGAGGCTTGGTTTCCTCCAACCATACTCTTGCCTCATGTTTTTACTTCCTTTCATGTTTCTCTATGCTGCTGCCCTCATATGTCTTTTTTCCTCTTCTTTCTTTCCATTCAGCCCAGATTGTGACGAAATCCACTGACTGTTGTTCTTCCAGGAAGATCTCCCACTGCAACAAGCTGCAGTGTGTAGCTCTGCCAGAGCGGTCCGTGGGGCTGCTCTCTGACCAAAGTTCATCTTTGGATCTTCTTTGGAGGTTTTTCTCAGTGTGGTTAGAGCAAGATGCTGGGTAGTCCCACATTCTTTTAATTTGGTAATAATAGAGCTTTTTGTAATCCCAGTGGTTGAGAAACTATTTTTATACATCTCCCCAGATCATTGCATCCTTTTCATGAAGTTCTCTGGACCTTCTGTTTAGGGATGGACTCATGAACACTTTGAAATAGACATCTGTGATCCATTTAAACTTTAGTAATAAAAAAAACCCAAACTTGACTTTAGTGTTCGATGCAGACACTCATCGCAGTGTGATGTCACTCACCTGAGGAGCGGTCACCGCAGATGGCGCAGATGTGTTTGGTGAGCGACAGGACCGTACCCGAGGGCTGGGCGGGCACCTTCATCACGCCGTTGAGGCCCAGAGGAGGCTTAATGTCCTCTGTACTGCTGACCGAGTTCATCGGAGAGTTCAGCTGGAACATCAACACACACAAACACAAACACCGACAGGTCATAAAGCCGCTCCCTGAGCTCACAACCGGCAACAGCATACACCCCATCCTGTGTGGCATATTCAGCTGAGGCTGTATTAAAGGAGAGAGGTGTGGCAACATACAAAAAGGGAAACTGAGTTATGTCATGCAGAGACCTCTGGACAATTTCCTAAATGCACAGTGAGAAGAATATTATGACTACTGATCATCAATGCAGATGGTCAGCAGTCCTAGCAGCAGCTCTTTTTTCTCTCTTTCATTGCTTCCTCTATTTCTCTCCTCCCTCCCATTCCCCTCTGTTTAAGATCTAAATCTGGCGCAGCAGGATCCTGCACCACTCAACCCCAGGAACTCTTTTATTCATGCTCTCAACAAGCCCCGCTGGCTCCCAAATGTTCAGCGCTAGCATAACTCCACTGCAAAATTTAACAGTACAGCGGAATAAAGAGACAGCATTTGTTTTAGCAGCAGTGCAACTGCAGCCTTAAGTCTAACTTCAATTGCTGCCTGCCTCCCTCTCTGAAGAGGAGCTTTGATAAAATTCATCCCAAAGTGACCTCTCTTTGCCTTTTGCTAAAAGTGAAGAGCGAGGGGAGGCTAATTATTATAACTAGCTACATGCTGTTTCCAGAGGAGATAAACGTTGTGGGGAAGGATATAAATTATCCTAAAACACTAAATGTACTGGATGGAAAGAGAAGCAAGCTAAACATTAGCACCACCTCATGAAAATATATATATATATAAAGTAAAAGAACTAGTCTGCTTGACTTGGCTAAAACTACAATGACTTTACACAGGGGGAAGAAAAAAAAGGAGAAACGAAACTGAATATATTCAGACAAGTGGATCCTTCACAAACACACCCGCAACAGAGGGGTGAGAGACAGAGCACGGCTGGCAGAGCAGCCACATGGGCTCATATAGCCAGACGTGCTTTTATTAAGTTACCACATATGAGGAATGTGTGATAGCAGAAGTACTTCTTAAGACTCAAAATTGAGCTTCTGCTGCAGCTGAGCAGCCCCGTGTCTGTGTGCTGGGATTGGGGAAGACACAAAAGCCATTTCCTTCTCATAATGACGAGACAAACATGTTTGGTGGTTATAAAACACGTCCTAAGCTGTGTTTACACTCAACTGACAAAGTGCATTAGCTACATAATGGAAGATCATCAAGAAGAATACATCACAGCAAACAATGCCGTTTCTAAGACACAGAATATAAACCAATCAGCCACCTGCATACACATGATGGTTAGAGTCCACAGCTCAGCACTGATCCTTGTATTAACTGTGAGGTGGCAGCGGCTGGGGCAAGGGTGGGTTGGGAACCGGAGGGTCATCGGTTCAAGTCACGAAAGCATGGAGTGTGGACTGGTGACTGGAGAGGTACCAGTCCACCTCCAGAGCACTGCAGAGGTGCCCTTGAGCAAGGCACCCCCCCGCCAACTGCTCCGGGCGCACTGACGAATAGTGGCGCCCTCTCCACACATGTTATGGGGCCCCTATATATGCATGTATGTGTGTGAATTGTTTAGCATGGCCTGTAGTAGGGTGTAAATGCAATTTCGTTGTGTGTGTGTGTCTGTGTGTGTGTCTGTGTGTGTGTGTGTACTGTGCTGTATTGCATGCTCAATGACAACATAGTTTTTTCTTCTTAAAAAAAAACCTGTAGGGGTGTCAAGATGAGCTATTCTTTTAATAGCATAATGCTAATTTTCCCAATATTCATCAAGTAATGAGACAGATATAGTTTGAATGTGTAATCAGACTGATAATAACCTTAAACTTACAATTGTGACAGACAAAACTCAACAATCATTGTGGTACAAATTGCTCAAAACTTAAAAATGGCAGTTTTTCATCAAATATGAAGACCTTGGGCTTCACAAAATAAAGTATTTTTCCTTGCTTTCTGACTTTCTATCGACTAAATGAGTATTTGATAAAATACATAAATATATAGTATGGATACCCTTGAAAGGCAGAACTATTCTTCATATGTCTGATGTTTTATTAGAGAGATAAAGTTAAAACTTCACTTCTATAATGATGGGGGCTTAAAATCCATGCAGCTGATAAATCCTGACTTGCATTCACAGGTCAGCCTCCAACAACCTACATTTCCTACAACTCAACAGCATGTTTCACAGGATGTGTGTATTGTAAAAGAGAAGCTGATCTGACACACAGAAAAACATAGGCTTTTATATGTTGCATTCACATGAATAAATAAATACTTAAACTGCAAATACAGTACTACTACGACACTGTAGACTCCGCCGTGCACGCAAAGAGTACACACCGAGCTGCTGTGGCTCCTGGCATCTCATTTCACCTTTTGAAAACTCTTACACTTGAAAATTTGATTCCTCTTTAATAGCTTCAAAGTTAGAAAAATGTCAGCAATGCCACATATATTTTGGCTCGGAGCTACAGTATACCATGCTTTCATTGAGAGAAATACTCCAAACCTCAGTGCTTTACCATCACATCAAATAGAAAATTCTAGATGTCTTCTGCATCATTTTATACACATTTCCACAGAAGTCAGCGTGACATATGGGGTGTCATGGGAACTTGAGGAACCTGACTTGAATTTCAAAATGAAAGCTTATGTGAATGTTTGGCTGCATTTGAATGGTGGATCCACTGGTGGAGTTAAAATGGTAAAGCCCTCCACCACAGGAAAATGTCGAGTTCACACCCAGCACCCATCCCTGGCCTGCTCTTCACACCCTGTTTATACAGATATGGACTGAACCCAAAGCTTAAGCTTAAGAAAAAAAAAACTCTTCTTCTCTTCTTGTGATCATGCTGCAGAGCTTCATATGTGGTGGTTTTGACATCAGTTCTTTATTAATATCAAGGAGAAATGAAAACATTTTGCAGCATATCAACTAAATTGCTACAGTTCATGTTAAGAATGTAACACCTGAGCCTGTAAATTTCCACCTGGAGCTTTTATGCTTATTTTGATTTCAAATTTAACATGTAAAATCTAACATTCATGTGCAGTTGCAGTGGTTTTGTCACTAAAACTCTAAAATCAAAATCCGCTTTCATGTTTTTCTGCTATTCTTGCCTCATCATCACTGTTATTACACTCTTACAACATGTAGTATATAGTAAATCACCTACTTTGCCGGCTTCTAAGAGAGGTGCTGGTGAAATTACTGTAATGACTCCATATTCACTGTGAAGTGCAACATCTCAGCCCTCAGGAACCGTGAATTTTTCTGATGACACAAACCGTGACATAATCACGGTAATCCAAACACGCATGTACAGACCTGTCGCCGGCGACATGCTTGGAGGTAAAGGGTGAAAGTGAAGACAGAGTCAGACAAGTATCATTTTAATAAACAGACTTATAAACATACAGTTATTATTCTTCGTATGTTGACAATGCTCTTTACTGAAAAAGCTTTGTTTAATGTGAATAAGGCAATTTTTAGGATAAGTTTCCAAGACATAAAGGGATGAATACAGCTGCATCCCTTTGGCACCATGTACACACATCCACACCTCTGCATGCTCATCCACATGCACTCATGTACACACTCTCTCAATGAGGCAGTGAGGTCTTACCTCAGTTAAACGCCTCAGTCTAGCTTTTCCCCCTGTAGCGCAGCACTATCAGAACAACCTCCTCGGCTCAGATCGTCTCTATCCAACCCTCTGTCTGCCCGACAGAAAAGATTCTTCCTCTCACAATCTATTTTCAGTAAACCTGCAATTCAATCTCAGCAACATCGCTCCCCACGGTAGGGTGGGCAGACTTGGGTGGGGGGACTTTCTTTTTCTTCTGCCCATGGCGATGGAGTCAAGGCGGGGGGATTAAAGTGGCTCAGGACTGGTTCTGGAAATAGAATACATGCACCCTCCCTTTACAACACATACATGTGACCCTGCACAGGGAGGTATGCCAGCTGTGTGTACAGCCGTATCGCTGTGGGAAATCCCTTTGACGATCCTCTCTTTGCATACTGTCTGAGGAGAGGAAGGCTCGGCTTCAAACTTTTCGAGACCGGGGGAGAGAAACAAACGAGGGGCATTTAACATCAAGGACTTGAAATGTAGGACACAAGATTCCCCGCAGTACAATGTACAACATGAGCGCTCCCGCTGAAGAACGCGTTTCATGTGCTGCAGGTGTTATGTAACATGTTGTGGAGGACATTGGTGGGTACATCCAGTACAGTGGGGGTCTCTGTCTGCTGGTGGGTGTCAGATTCTGCACAGATCTGATATATGTGATTATATGTTCTGTGCCACCTGCTGGCTTCAGCATATTGCTGGAATATCCAAATGTTAGAAAGAAAGATGATGAATCAATAAATCCACAAACAGAGGAAACATTTTCAGATACTGTGAGAAGGAATCAAAGCAGACATCTCCAAATCCACTAATGGATATTATACAACAACTAGAAAAGCACTGGGAGAGCACAGACCTCCACCAAGCACAACATTTCCTTCCATATTGTGACTTCCACCAAAGATATTACTAGTATTAGTCTTGTGTTTATTTGTATCAATATTAGTTCCACAGCGTCGTGGCTGTTTAAAGATGTCTGCTGCATGTTTCTAGCTTCATTTGTTTTTTTATGATGCAAGTTTCAAAGATCAATTTTTTCATATTCAGGATCATATTATCTGAAATTATTCCTTTATCCAGATCAATCTTTGATATATTGTAGACCGTGTTAGAAACTTGAATCCTGAATTTCCCCTCTGGGGATTATTAAAGGAATATCTTATCTTATCTTATCTTATCTTAAACTTGTCCTGTATTTTTTTTCAAAGTGTCTTGATCATTTTTGCTGGAGTCATATGCATAAATGTCACATATGGTCCTATCTCCCAATGTTAAAGAATCCTTCAAAAAATTCCTGGATCCAGACGGTGATCCGGATCACTTCCAAAATCTAATCATTTGTTCCTTATCCCCATCTGGACAATCCCTGAAAATTTCATCAAAATCTGTCTGTAACTATTAGACTTATTTTGGAAACCAACAGACAAACAA
>OOFC01019582.1:4044-17462 GCA_900323345.1 Pseudochromis fuscus
TGGACTCCGATTCTCTGACCGGAATCTTTCCATGCTGTTACCGCCTCAGCCAGTTAAATTTTACCACAGTGGGCCGTCCCTTCATCGTGCCTCCACTTCAGTAATAATTTATTACGTTATTGGCGTGGTAAAAGAAAAAAACTTGCTAATGTAGTAACTGAGTCAATAACATAATAAATTATTACATTATTAGAAAAGAAGTTACTACGTTATCAGTTCAGGACTTTTATTATGTTATTGGCCAGTTATTAAATTTTTGGCCTTTTACATTTCAAAAAGGCCAAATTTATTACATTATCGACTGTTATTACATTATTGGCTTCAACATGCTCCAAACAGCAGCTAGCTTATTTTGGCCCATGTTGATGTATATGAGAAACTTTTTGCTTGAACAGTGAATATAACTTGTTTTTTCCCCCCCACAGTATAAGTACGACAGCAACACTCCTTCCTACAACATGCACTTGGTTTACTTTTCCTGCTCACCCGAATAATTACAGTGAAATTGTTTTGCATGTTGAATATGACCTTGCACTGGTGCTTCAAGCAAGAGAAAGTGTATGTTCCTGCCTTGACCTTGACTCATTATCATTTTCATACAACAGCTCTGATGGCTATCAGCATTTCAATTATATCTTTGTGAATATTCAATTTGGCACGATGGTCAAAACAACCCACTTTATCTCCCTTCAGATAGAATTAAGTCTCAAAACCGGCTCAGAGAAACTCCGCTGTTTCTCATTTATTCCCCATGATGATAAAATAAAACTTCATGCTACAGTGTGTGTGTGTGAGTGTGTGTGGGTGGGTGGAGATACCAGATACCGCTTAAATTGATTCTTCTGCCAATTGATGCTGAAATGGAGATGGTGATAATCTCAGTCTCACCAATTGAGCTTGGTTTTTTTTGATGGCGTGTGACTGCCACTCATTGATTGGAATACAGAGTGCACATTATGTCTGCACCGATGCTACACGCCAGTTCAAAGAGTGATGAATTTGCAGAAGAAGGGGGTTTATCTGGCAACGCGTTGAAATGTTGTTGGGCTGATAACTGCGTCAGATACCCTGTTGTCATCCCCACCTCTGTGGAAGCTGGAAAATAAGCATGAAGATGTCAGATGTAGCCTTGAAGAAGTTTTGCTGATGTGATATAAAAAAAAAAAAAAAAAAAAACAAGGCCTTGGGGGAAAATTCACCACGTTAATAATCACATTAGAATATGAGTGTTACATGTCTGCAAAGTATCTGGAGATTGCAGCTGTTTTTTAGCGTGTATTTATTTGTTTTCCTCCTTCTCTGGTGGAGAACTCACCGCCTTGACTATTTCCACTGTCTCCTTCAGATCAGCCTTATACAGCAGTGGAATAAATTTGGATTAATTGCAGCCCCAGTGCCAGCCAGCTCCGCTCCGCTCCGGCTCGCCGACTGCTGGGATGCGGAGCAGAAGAAATCATCTGCCACCTCTTCCCTGCACTGTATATCCCTTGTCATTGCACCGCAGAAGTCTTGCCCGCTAAAACAGAGGTAATTAAATCTCCCCGCTCTCATTAAAAATACAGCTGTCTACCACCGAGCACCGTGGCTCCACTAAGCGAATGTAAATTTTCATTTCATGGTGCTGAGAGAGGCAGAGAGGGAGTGCTGTTCTCCGGCAGCCACCGTGCCCCGTGCAGAATAACTGCTCCCTTGAAATGACTGTCCTTTTGTTTCCTGCAGAATTACATAGGGAAATGGCCTGTGTGTTATATAATTTGCGGATTAGGTGCAGTCATGGGTCTCTCGGTTAGTGCCGGGAACAGTGCGGCTATTCAGGTGTCCTTTTTTTTTTATAAATCCAAAAGGTATATGGCAGGATTCAGAGATGTTAACTGATTTTTAATTGGCTTTTCCTATTAAAAAGCTCAGATGCTCTTCCAAGATTAACACTGGGAAACTTCTGTGAGGTTAACCACTAGTTGACATGCCATGCACATTTCCTCTCCATTAAGAAGAAGAATGGTTTTGCTGATTTTTAAAGATTGGACTAAATTAAATACTCTACACCCCGCGGAAGTGTGACGCGCAAAGTGAGCGAGGGAGGAAGACACACGCTCGGATTGACTGAACTTTAATGATGAAGACTCTTCACAGGGTCCCACGCGGCTGTTGTAGCCAGAATACTAAGCATAAGGAACTTAGAGCATGGAGGAAAATTAAATATGCACATGTTACAGTACATATACTTTGTAGTCTATTATTTTCTGATTTACGGTGATGTTTGTCTCTCAAACTTACTCTTCCCTCAAATGTTCTGAAACGCATTCAAAACAAAATATTGTTTTTGCAATCCTTCTTATTGATTTATATTGGAAAAACCTGGCAAAAGACACAGTTTTATTTGCCAGTCTGCAGGAGACCGTCCTCCCTGCAAACACATGAAAACAACCTGTGTTTGTTTTTTTCCCGACAAGAATCTCCTGTGGTTGTACGAATAGTTAACTGTTGTCTCAGATGCATAAATGGAAGAAGTGCGATGTTGTTGCAGTACCGCGAAACCTTCGACAGACAGGAGGGAATTTTAGAGGTAGTGCAATTGCATGCAAAGTCAATGAAAAGGCACGATTAGGCATGAGTTTGCCTGGGGCGAATCCTGCAGCTTTATCAATCTACCTAATAAATGTACAGAGATTAGAGGGAAAATGAGCAGGACTGGAGGGAAATAACAGAAATCTGCAGTTTTCTAGTTAAAATCTGAGCAAACACACTCTCCTATAGACACAGATCTGCTGCTGGCTAGTTTACAGCCATAGGTTGTAAATGAGAAATGGACGAAGCTAAAGTGATGTCACCAGTTTTGCTTTTTGAAGCCAGGAGATGGCATCTGAACGTGGCCATGTTGGTTTTTTGGAGCCAGAAGTAACCATATTTGGATATGAAGAGAGTGTGGAGGCGGGTCTGAAACATGAAGAAGACCCACTGTGTTTGAGACTCCAGTTCACCAGTGAATGAGCCTCCAAACCACCTGTCAACCACTGGAGACCAGACCTGTCAATCAAACCAACCCCGCCCATAAATATTTCTTTTTTTAGAGCCTAATATGTCCTTAAAATGATTTTCAGATGGACACCAGGTCACTGAGAAGAAGAGCTGACTTTAGCTAATGACATCAGAATGACCTCCACATTGGTTTCACCTTGAGACCCAATGGATACGTCTTTTATAGACAGTCTGGTTAGTACCAACAGAACTCACAATCATATGAAAACAACATCTGGTACTAACAGGGTGAGCCTCAGGGTCAAAAGACCTTGTGGTTTTAAGGTGCACAGCTCTCCTTTGGGAGTGTTTCATAATCGAAAATAATGATTTTGAATTGAAGTTAATTGGAGCCATCATCCACTGGCTGTTAGTGGTATTGCACTTTTTTGTACTTCTGCATTGGCCTCATTTTGGAGACTTGGTTGGGTCCATCTTTTACATACAGTCTACTGTCTCCACCAACTCAGTATTGAAATATATTTACTCTTTAGATGCTAACAGCTCTCCTGTAGCAGTGGGATCCAGTGGATAGATATGATCATTTGAAATAATGACAGACTTTCATGTAGTACATTTAACTTTAAAGTGAGACACTAAAGAAAATAATGAATCACTGAAGGTAGTATTACACTGTATTTCTTCAAATAAATATCTGTATGAATGCAGCTTTTTAAAAAACAAAGTGAACAAATTAGCTTCTTTACAAACAGCTGTAAAAAAAAGAAAATATTCAAACAAATCTGCACCACGAAAATGCAAAGTTTCCACACATCATATAGACTGAGGCTGTGAGTAATGTGTAGTGTGAATAAAATGAGGATCTTTTAACTGAATTCAAATGGAGGCAGAGTTTTTGGAGCTAGCATCTAGTGGTTGTTGGTGGTATTTCACTTTGTTGCACTTCTACATTGGCTTCACTTTTTAGGCCCCGTCCACATGGAGATGGTGATTTGGGAGGCGAATATGATAATTTCTGAAAACACGTCGCAGTGTGGGAAAGTCTGAATATGCCACCCGCTGCATCACCATGTGGACGGTGTATACACGCTTTCCCCTGAAACAATAATGCTGTAGCCCCACCTCTCCCTTAACCCGCAAGCACAACCCCCGACAACAACAGTAACAGTAGCGGAAAACAACGTCACCTTAGTGCTGCAGCAGCTACTGGACTTGTTTTGGCTTTTACAGGAAAAGCTTCTGAAGCTGTACAACTGCAACATGTGGGTTGTTGTGTGTTGTATTTAAGTTTTGTTTTTTTGTATTTTCTGTGGCAGCATTACAGCGCCACATACAGGCCTGGCATATTTACCACAGCTTTTTCTGTGTCTTCGTGTGGATGCGCACACGAAGACGCACACATATAATTCCTGGTTTAGTTGGAAACGTTTTATCGTTTTCGTTTGTTGGATGGGGCCTTAGAGCTGGTGGTTTTGTTTTATATCTTTCATATACAATCTGTGGTTCCAGATAAACACAGGTGGGTGGTGCATCCATCAAAGATGCTTGCAGAAGGGTGGAGGGAGGTTGGGGTTGATGGTTGGGTCCACAGTTTGTCTGACTTGACTCCAACCACTTTGAACCATGTCCACAGCCTATACGGTCAAAGATTTAACTCGATCAAACAATAACAGTTTCATCCAAAACGATAATAAGTAATGAGGATGATTTTTGTGATGGACATGATGCAGTAAACTGTTGGAAACCGCCAACAAGTCATCTCACAATCATTGAGAATTACATTTACATTACAGAAGATTTACATCATGACAACACTCACATGATGCAGGTCGGTTTTATCCTGTTCATTGATGAAAACTGTTTCTCCATCGGGAGTGTTTTTTGTTGCAGAAACTTTGACCTGTTTCTGTAACCATACAACAGTTTTGTGCAGATATTGTGATAAATATAAAATGCCTACCTAATAAAAGTTGCACAAAAAACTCCAGGGTTTTCTACAATTGTTCAATATCAACATAAATATACACTTGACATCAGAATAACTTCCACACTGGTTTACATTGAGACCCAGAGGCTACGTCCATCTTTTATATCTGACTCCAGATCAGATTTAAGTGTTCAAATCACGTCAGAGTCAAGGTTTTAAGGTGCACAACTCTCCTGGGCTGCAGTGGATGGATATGAACATTTGAAGTAGTGAAATACTTTCATGTAGTACACTAAACTTTAAAGTGAGACACAGCAGATTGCTTTTCATTACAACCAAACAGCTGATATTTGCTTTTTTTAAAGGAATAAAATGTATATTTTAACAAGAATGATGGATTTACATGAACACACCGTCTTTAGATAAAACACTTTATTAATAATCCCCAAGGGGAGCAGCATTCAGGATATTCAGGATACACACAAGTACCTGTAAAATATGACACAGTAAATATCAAATATTAATACTCTGACTAAGGAGGAAGGACAACAAAAAAACTGCGTATGTATGTATGTGTACAAGTACAATAAAATATGATTGGATTTTCCACAGTAATAAATATTGCATGTTAACAGGTGCAAGAGCATCATCTGAGGCATTTGTGTTGTTTTGCTGTTAACACAAATTTAAAGTGGGTGGAGCTTAATAAGGAAACGGTGACATCATGTATTTGCACCAATCAGCTCTCTGCAACATTTGACTCAGAATCTGACAGTTAGTAACTCACACAGTTGCAATAAATAAAGTTTAATGATTCGAGAAGAAAATATTAAATCATTTTTATCATTATTTCAGTTGTCGTCATGAATATTGTGTAAATGTTAAATAAATGTTGGTTTAAATCATATTCTCAACTACAGAGTATTTGGCATAACCACAGTTTTTTTCCTAATATTCCCACAGTTTGCAGCCATTTGCAGAGTGTTGAAAGAAATATTAGTTCAAATGTTGGCTTTATAAGTTGAAAAACATTTTCACTGAATGTAATCTGGGGTTTAGCAGAATTGTCCAACATAAACACTGGGTCTGGCAATAAGGTTGGATAAGCAATGTGTTTGGTGGAGTGTTTTGAAATTAAATTTTTAATTAGATATTCTGCCTCTGTTTCATTGTGTCTGAGAAGGAGTTGATAAGAAAATTCAGTGTCGAGAGAGAGAAAAAATAAAAAAAACACCTCAAGTATGAATTGTGTAACACGGAGAGTGTGTGGATGTATTTCCTCGGCCCGGGGAAGATTTCAGAGCGCATGAAAAATTGTAAGTGCGGCACAGGAAAACATGCACGAATGCAATGAATGACAGTTATGCACAGGCGAGGAGTACAGTCAGGACCTTTTCCCACGAGTGCTACGGTTTAAAAAAAGGAATAAGATTATTACTGCATGAAGCCACTCTGGTCAAATAAGGAGATTTCATTGCCTATTGCTGGCATTGAGTCAGAAACAGAGATGCTGAGCTCTTGTGGTACATTTTGAGATTTCATTTCACTTTCATGGCAGGGGCATGGGGTCTGAAGATGTGCCTACTCCCTCTGTCAATCATCCAGGCAAAAACACCAGAGCAGATCTATAATTCAACTACACGGGAGCTCATACAATTCATAGGGGCCGGTGTTTTCTTCTCCCTCGTTTTTTTTTTTTTTTTGCCTCCTTTCCTCCTCAGTGTTGAACCCTGTTGCATTTGCTCTTTAATTTAACAGCTGAGTCTTGCACCTGACATCTTGACCACCCAGCTCTACCCTTTCTTACACAGCAGAGCAGCAGAGCTTGCAGCACCCACACTCCACCGCTCAATTATCTCACGAGGAGGGTGAAATAATAAAATCAAATACAGGACAGATGGGGAGGAAAAAGTGTTCGTTCAGATGTCCTCAGTTTGTCCCGTCCTCTCTCTGTTTCCACTCATTTTAAAGGAAGTTCCAAAAACATTATGTCCCTCAACAGATTTCCCCGTTTAAACCTGTCAGTCCTGATTAATCATCGCGTGTCGATGGCGGCGCCATGAACGCGCTGAAAGACGCCTCAGCTTAAAAAGAACAGGGCGCACTGTGTAAGCAAAGTCAAATGTAAAGAGTGTGAGGATCAGCATAAGACAATGTGTAGATTTGCACTTTTTCTCAGGTGGTTCACACAGTGGAGCGTCAGCGTTTTCAAGATGCAATGCGAAACACGAAATGAAGCAGAACATTATGTCAGCGCCTCAGAGGTGTCAGCATTTGGACAAATATCAACTGGAATTGAAGGAGTATTAACTGCAGGCCGGTTTTACTCATTTCTTGTTCCTAAAACAGCTTCTTCTTTTTTTTTTTATTTTACCCTCCTGGTGGAGTATGAAGAGTTTTTTCCTGTTGCTCTGACTGCTGAGGTTTCATCAGGGTTCTGCTGGTTAGGTGAGACACAACATCACGGCCACACACTTTGCTTTTTAAACAGCGGGCATCTCTCTCTCGCTGTCTCTCTGCCCCGCGGAGCATATGACATGGAGAGCTCCCAGCCGAATTACAGGAAAATGCCTCCAGCTACCTACCACACACAAGTTATTTTTAAGGCCCAAAACCAATGCTCTAATGTCATTGCACTCATCCATAACACCAAAAACAGCCACCAGCGAGGACTGAGGCGCAGGCTGGGAAAGGTCTGCTACAAGAGGATGAGTGAGAGTCAACAAATGTTCACACTGCACACTTTTCACACTGACTCTATTAGTGTGAACTGACCTGCGGCTGACCTGGGGTTTACCCAAGGAACAAATGAGTATATTATGGGCCAGATCAGAGGATGAGATCCCAGCCTTAAACAAGTATACATACAGAAATCAGAGAAAATCTTCTTTTAAAATGTTTCAAAATTTCGTAACTGTCACATCCTCATGGAATTTATTGGAAATATACACACATGCAGAATAATAAAAAATCTATAATCAATTTTTACATTGACAGAGGTTTGTCCTCACTCTGGACCTTCAGGATGCATATGGGATCTGTGATATGGTAGACATGGGAAGTAGACTCATTTTGGACACTGGTACAATATCACGGGTTAGCACGCACGATGCATAGAAGTAAACATGTGCATGATTTATACCAAATTGTTAAAACTAGAAAAGCACTCGCAGACCTCCACCAAGCACAACATCTCCTCCATATTGTGACTTCCTCCAAAGATATTACTAGTATTAGTCTTGCATTTATTTATATCAATATTAGTTCCACAGCGTCGTGGCTGTTTAAAGATGTCTGTTGCATGTTTCTAGCTTCATTTGTTTTTTTGTTAAAGATTGATTTTTTCATATTCTGGATCATATTATCCAAAATTATTCCTTTATCCGGATCAATCTTTGATATATTGTAGACCATGTTAGAAACTTGTCCTGTATTGTTTTTCAAAGTGTCTTGACCATTTTTGGTGGAGTCATTTGTATAAATGTCACATATGGTCCTATCTCCCAATGTTAAAGAATCCTTCAAAAAAATCCTGGATCCAGACGGTGATCTGGATCACTTCCAAAATCTAATCATTTGTTCCTGATCCCCATCTGGACAATCCCTGAAAATTTCATCAAAATCCGTCTGAAACTTTTAGAGTTATTTTGGAAACCAACAGACAGACAAACAGACAAACCCCGGCAAAAACATAACCTCCTTGGTGGAGGTCAAATTGAGTGTATTGTGCTGCTTATGAGTTTGATTCTTCCAGGAGTTAAAGCAGAGTTTTTTTGCTAATCTCCTGAAGTTGGATATATCTAAAAAATGACAGTCTACGTCTTTAATGAATTAAAATATCCTTCACGCAGCTGCAGTGCTAGACTGATATATAAGCCATACAAAAAGGTTGTCACAGTTTTCAAAGTTAGATGAATAAGATTTCAAATGTTTAATGTCATTGAGGCTTTTGTGTAGCGAAGGCTATTGCACCAACAACCAGTCTCCTTTCACAGAAAACTTTATGATAAAGTCTCAACACTGTACTGGATGTGTAACATTGCAGGTAGACATGTTTACATCAGTATGTTTGTATTCCTTTCTTCCAGGAATGGATTTAGAAGAGCAAAAATTTCCCATTATTACTAACATTTGAAAAAAGTTGCACAGATATATTTACATGGCTGTATCTCTCCCTCTTTTTCCTTCCTACATTACTCTGAACCAGAATATAGAAAAAGGGATTCATCAAGGGAAAGAAAAGAAAAGAGAGACTGACAAAGACGAAAAGAAAAGAAGGGTAAAGACGAGGTTAGCTGGGAGGCAGACATAGGAAGGAGGAAGTTCATCCACCTGTGTCTGATTTACAGCAGTCGGATATAATCTCCCCGACCAGAGAGAGATACAACTCTTTTTTTCAGATCGATATGCTCAAACAGGGCTACATAGGATGAGGCCTGTTTCTGATATCCGACTACAGATATGAAACAAAGGAGGTAATGGCACTGCTGTGAAGGAAACGTATGGCTGAGATCAAAGATTGTTTGGGATTTGTTTTGTTTATTTAAAAGATAAATGATATTGCTGGATAATGGAGGTGAAGAGGGATTTGCAGAGTTATGTGTATGGCCAATGGGCCTTAGGCACTTAATATATAAAATAAAGAACGAGGAGTTAAAGTCCAATATTGAGAAATAAAAAATCTGAATTTTAACCAATACCAAGGGTTTTTTGTTTGCATCCGAACAGAGAGGTCAAGGGTCAGGTCAGGTCTTTTTATTTTCCTCCTCAGACGGTGACTTCTTGTTCTCTGTTGCCAAAGTTTCCATTTGGAAGACAATAGATTTAATTCTGTGGATGCCTCTGACCTTTGACCTCTCTGCTGAAGATGGACGTGCAACGAAAAACCCTTGATTGAAAGTTTTCTAAATTGCTCAACTTATTTGAAAAATTCACCATTTGTATTACATTTTGTAAAGAGGCTGTTTTATGTGGAAATAGTGCAGGTTTTTTCAGGTAAATCAACAGTATATTGTTAGATTTTGGTCCATGGATGTAGATTCAGAGTCATAAAGACCATAATCTTTCTAAAATCTTTTATATATATAATTGGTATTAGCCAATGGTAAATAATCATAACATGTAACTTGAGACTTTGGCTACAATTAACTTTGGATGCGATGGTGTCTGTGCTGTTCAGTACAGGGCAACAGTATTTTGTTGGATCATCTCCATCATCAAACACTTTGTATTTTCAACAGTTTTAGCATTACAACATTTTACTGTTTTTTGTTTTATTAAAATTCCAGGGATGTCCTTTTCCTTTTCCTCAGAAACCAGTCACAGATCATATAAAGTTCATAAAGCCAGATGTTAGTTTTAAAAACTCTAGACATTCATACATGTATGTGACAGAATATTTTTATTATTAGATTAACTGGAGAGTGTTCTCAGTTTGTGTTGTGTGTTGTCTTGTATTCATAAAGGACTTTTCTCTCAAGCCGCCACACGCCATCTCCAGCAGCTATCTCTACGCACGGAAGAGCTAATCAGCAATTAGCGATTAGCTATGTCGTGCCACCGTCGTGACCCCGCCACAGCGACATTTCCTGGCGGCGGGGGCCCTGCTGACTGACACCCTCCGGTTCTTTCACTGTTACAGACCCCTCTCGAAAAAGCCAATGAAGCTAATATGGCCGCTTATTACGTCGTCCACGGCCTCCTCTTCCCTCGCTCTCTTCTCTAATCATGGGCGAAGCAGACCTCGGCCCTCAGAACAAAGGGCGGTGTTTGTTTTTGCGCAGGCCTTTTATTTCAGGCGTTGGTCCTCCATGTGCGTGTGCTGGGCTTTGATGTATAACACGCCGACCATCGCCTACTGAACGATCTGAGCCCTAAGCATGCAGAGAGAAGGAGGAAGACAGGAGGGATACAAAGGAGAGGAGAAGTGTTTTCCTTCCTTCTCAATCATTAAAAAACATTTTGACAATTGAATGCTCCAGCCTTTCATTTAGCTCCACTCAGATCAGAGCTGCGTGTAATCAGCTGATGTGACGATGACCTTTTCAACTACAGCAGAGCCGTCCTGATGCGTGTCAGGTCTAAGTTTAGTTCAGACCAGTTTGACTTGTAATGACGATCAGGTTTTTCTGTGAAGCTTTTTTTAAATTCATTTGACCCCGATTTCATATTAAATGTTTTATTTGTCTAGACAGACTGTGAATCATAGGAAAGTACATAAATAATCTCAGAGTGCAAAGAATGCTGCGACTTGATTGTGTGATAAGAGGGAGTCCCCTGGTTTGCAAGACAGCGACAAAACAGACAGCTGATTTAGAGACAGGAGGCGATAAGGTGGTGTTACATGATGAGTACCCCTCCGAGCAAACACACACACACACACACACACTTCGCCATCGTCTGCTGGATATTACGCTTGAGCTCACGTGGAGAATGCCTCTGTTTTGTGTGTGTGTGTGTGTGTGTGTGAGGAAGGTGTGAAAAGTCTGACTTCTTATTCACCTCCTTCTGCATAGGGGTTAATTCTTCCTTTCCATCCGGCTTACTTGAGATTTAAGAAAAGGGGGGACTGAAGTGGCAACAGATGCATAAATGTGCCTGTGTGAGGGAGGACCTCTCTCACATCCGAATGTCTTGGTAAAGACGCAGCTGTCACCCACCCGTAACCTGAAGTCTGCTCAATATTTAATCATTTTGACTCGAACCACACTACACACTGCTCCCATGATTATTTCTCCTCTCAGCTTGTGTGTTTGCAGACTCTCCGAACAGGCAGGAGCTGTTTGAAATAACATATCTACAAAACAAGCAAAACAAACTGTTATCAGGCGGGGATCAGTCCGTCAGTCAGTCACACAGACAGTCAGTAAAAGCTGACGGTGAGGCTGTTTGTTCTCTGCAGCGGTCCACAAGGGGGCAACGTTTGTAGGGCCCAGCCAGTGGCCTGACCTGAGCAGTGTTGGAGCAAATGACAAAATGACACATCCAAAAAGTCAGCATTCTTACTGAAAACCACTTGACTTAATTATTTCATGAAGCCTTAAGAACCCACAGTGAGGCAGGTGTTACATGTAACATGTCAGGTGACATCTACTAAACTTCCTGGTGCAGTCAGCTGACATGTAACATATATGTAACTCTGTGGTGCATTTGGTAGGTTTCTGTGCCTCATAATTCCCCTTTAAGGAGAATCTGGTCTGGGTTGTCCCAGGTTAAAGAAGGAATGGTGGAGAGAGAGCACAACAAAAAAATAAGTAGTAGATCATTGGGAAGACACTTCACTGTCTCTTTTTAAAATTTAATTGACAACAAGACAAAAATGTTCCAGCATGACTGGCATTCACATCGCTGCATGCACTGGATTATTGGTAAGAAATTTGTGGGTGTGTACTAACAGCAAAAGCAAGTAGACTGTGACATTATTTTTGTCTTGTGAAGCTATGAATATGAACTTTTTATTAACTGTAATTTCAGTTTATTTAGCTAAAGAATTCAGAGAACCAGCAAAGTAACATTTAATCCACTGCAAAATTACACTTTTTTTATTCGTAAAAACTAAACTCATTTAATCTGCTTTTAAACATCTTGAATATAACAAATTTAGCATTTTATTTTATTTTTCTATTTTTTCTGGGATTACAAATGCATGACAACTAATTTCAGACAATGTAGGAAAAGCTGCTTGTCTCCAGCTCCACTTTAGCTCTTGATAACAGTCGTAATGCATCACTTTCCCCATGCTGAACAAGCCACAGGCAGCGGAGGCGGTGTTATGTGGTTTCCACCAAAACACAAAAAAATGTTTGCACTTCATCATACAAAATGCACAGTAGTAAAGGACGATACACAGCTTTGATGAGAGGTTGAACCATACTTGATACTATGGCTCTTACTGAGGATAGGGAACAAACACCACAGAAGAAGAAGAAGAAGAAGAAGGTGCTTTGCATAAACCTTCGTTACCTGCCGTCTGCTGTCTCCATATCTAAGGTGCTTTATTTTTACATCTGATCAGATCTCTACTGTATCTCCAGCCCAGGTTTACATCGGACTCCCTCACTGGTAGCCAGACCTGGTAATACCATACATGCCCTGCAAAGGCTCATAATTGCCAAGTGCTATTAGATGGCCAAACAGGATTATTTCTTCAAAAGAAACATTAGCTGCCTGTAGGAAGGAGTGTGAGGGATTGGGGTTTGCTGTCCCCACCTCCACGCCTGCACCCTAATCTGGCAAGAGACCCCCACAGTCACACTCCTCCACCTGGCTCCCATTACCCCTCCACAAATCCCTAATCCCTCCGTTTGTTTTCCCGGATAGAGACCAAGAAGAATGAAGGAGAGAGCAGGCAGAGGAGGAAAGCTAAGGGGGGATCTGGAGTCGTGGGTGATGGTGATAGTAATGATTTGACAGCTATTCACCAGCACTGATTCAAAGTTGCTAAAATCTAGTGTTAATAAAGAATAAATGTTTCTCCCAGTTGTATTTACTGGGAAGATATGTGCAGATTGTG
>OOFC01019584.1:0-13405 GCA_900323345.1 Pseudochromis fuscus
CACAGAACTATCACTTGCAGTGTTTTAAAAAAATAAGCTTTTCTATTCACCTGGGTGTGTTGTAAAATCAGTGGAACCTTCTCTTGAACTGATGAGCTTGTGCTGGAAGAAGTCGTCTGGAGAGTGTGAATGTCTTAGACAATAAAATTAAACACTTGATCGAGAGGAGAAAAACAGTGACAACACAGGTTTACACTGGCATTCTGACTCTGAGAGGTTTCTCACTTTGGAGGTTATTATTCTGTTGGGATGTTCTTCACCTCTTCGTGCATGATGACCTATTCTTCTAAGAATTGGAAGTTGTTTGAGTTGTCCAGGGCCACATATTCTCTTTGTTACACATCAAGGAATGTCCGTAATTCTGTACTTGTGAGGGGTCTGACTATCAACACCGAGACTTACACTGTCTCAGACCTTGAATAATTGCTTGAACAGAGAATGACCTCTGTCTACACAGACACATGAACAATTCCCCCACACAGAGATAACAAACTGAACAATTCACAGCAACTAAACTTCAACATGTATGATCATGTTATTAAATAGCAAATACTAATACTACAGTATAGCTGAACTTTATGTTAAACTGTTTTACACAGTGCTTTAGTAGCCGTGGCTGATTTTTCATAGAGTTTGCTGCTCAATGCAGTCACTGATCAGGGCTGAGGCTGGGTTACATCCTTGTTTTGGATAATCTTTTATTTTGAGTTTCTCCATGTCTGATATGTGTAACCAATAGCAACCAGGGTTGAAAAGTATTTTTAAAAGAGCTGCATTGATATAAGCTGACACATGCCCAGCTTCCTACATCCTCTTGTGTAACATAGTTAGACGATTGTCTAACTACTACATGGCTTTGTGCTTTCAAAGCCATATAGCAGATCACAAAGAAATAAAACACTGACTCAGGTGTAATCAGACTTTATTGCCAAAGCAGTAGCACAACACTCCCATCATCATGTCTTGGTGTAAGGAGCATGTTCACCACAGAGAATCAAAGTCTCTGTTTTGTCCTTTGAAACAAAATCGGAATGCAACAATCCACAAAACCCAAGGATCTGTAAGTAAAAAGTTCTACACTCATATTATTTTCATTTTTTAAAAAAAAGTGTCTAATTGGCCATAAAGGTCTTACTGTAATGGTTAAGAAACTGAAATTCTGCATAGTTTCAATAGGAAAATTTTCTAAAGAGAAAAAAACTCCCACAGACTTTACAGCTTTGAATGCTACAGCTAGCAGCAGGTTCAACTAGAGTGAATTATTCTTGTAAGGGGCCAATCAGATTGCATCGAAGCTACTCAGCGATAACTGAGCTTGTATGGAGCACTAGTCTATAGTGCTCGCTTGGTGCCACAGAACACATCATAGATCATAGGTTTCAGATTACAGCTGTTATGGCATCACATGAAAAACCAGCAGCATGTTAGGCCGGTGGTGCTATGTTATGTCATCAAATCATTAGTGAAGATGAAGCATGACAGGACAGCTGACTCCACACAGAGATGTGTGGATTCACACAGGTACCTGCTGCAGATGACACGTTTTTAGCAGCAGATTCAAGCTGGAAGTTGTGATAGCAAGTGGGGTTACAGCAGGTCCCTGCATACGACAGAAGGACAATCATGACATTTTCTGTGGAAATCTGCCAGTTGATGAACTGGTTAACGTGTGAGGTTGAGAGTATAACACAAATACTATGTACTGTAGTGTGTATGTGGCTGAACTCACAGGGAAGCACTCCAGCAACAAACAGAGACCATTAGTAACACATTATGTTGCTGTCTCTCAGGCACACAGTATCCATCCAGTCCTTAGAGCTTCTGGATTAGGATTTGGTCTCTCATGATAAGCTGGTTAACCTCTCACTTACTTCCCACAGCTTCTTTGCCAGAGCATCATCTCGTCCCTTGGCTCCCACTAGTTGCAGTGTGCAGTTGGAGAAGTAACGTCCGCTGAGAGGCTCAATGCCCTCCTGCAGGACGCAGTGCAAGGTGGTCTGGGACCCCTCCTCTGAGTCCAAAAAAAAGAGCTTGGCAATGGGCGCTAGGAGGAGCTGCAGACACGGGCTCATACTGCGCCATAGTTCAGTGTAGACGACTCCTGAGAAGAACACAGGTATCCAAAGCACACATGCTTTTGTTCACTGCAAAACATTCAGATAGTGTTTGGAGAAACTGGCAGGCACTGACCTGGGTGGAGGCTGTAGCAGGTGACACTGGACCCGTCCAGCCTGTTGGCCAGCTCCCGGGTGAAGAGCACATTGCACAGCTTGCTGTTACAGTAGGCCTGAAAGTTGTGCCAGGCAGACTGACCCAACACTAAATCCTTGATGGAAACCAGCAGAGGGAAGTCGATGTGTCCAAGGCGGTGCAGGAGAGCAGCCACCGTGACCACACGGCTGGGACTGCACTGCTGCAGCCGCTCCAGGAGCAGGTTGGTAAGCAGGAAGTGACCAAGATGGTTTACCCCAAAGGCCATGCCGAAGCCACCCTCAGTACGTCCTGGACCCATCATACCTGAAGCACAATGAGGGTCAATCTTCTCCTGACACTCGTGTTCAAAACAAGTGATCTGGCCCAAATCACTTTGGACCAGATCAAGCCAAAGTGAACATCAGTGTCAAAAAATACAATTTTACCTATCACTTCTCAAACAGGCTAATATTTACCTTAAGAACTCTAGTTTATGAAACTGCTTTTTAAATTGCAAAACCACTTCTAGAACAACAGAGATTCAGAGCCCACTGATTGATATTTGTAGATATTTGTAATAAAGACGCAAATAGAACATTTACCAAAACAAAAAAGTTTTAAATAGATAGATAAAACTTTATTAATCCCCATTAGGAGAAATTCAAATATTTTATACCAGCATATTTTACAAATTATTAAATAATGTTGAAGAATGTCTGTAAATGAAGTTATTTGTGAAGTATATTTGCATGTAAATTGCAAATATCACTTTAGTTATTTGTATATTGAATAAAAGTTTTTGAGCATATTTGTGGTGTTTGTTTTAGAGTCTTTCCTTCAGACTATGTAAATAACATGACAGATTTATGTCACAATATGTTAATGCATGTATAAACCTATCATTTTCAATATCCAAATATTGAAATGAATCCAATATTGATCATAAGTGTAGTTTAACATGTAACTTCAATACTTGATTTCATGCAATGTCAATTTCTTATGAGAACAGCTGTTTTGTATATTTGCATAAAGTGAAAAAAATTAATTTTGTGTCCATAAGTCACAGGACAGTAATTTGATTTGATTGATTTTTTTTTTTATTAGTTTGATTTTTTTCTCCAAAATGTTACCTTACCAAATTACAACATATATCACATGAAAGTAGTTACTAATACAGAGTCATTTATGCATAAAACCCGTAAATAAGTAATTTGGTTTTCAATACAGAGCACAATGAACATGGAATGTGTCCATATGTCATGGCTTGATCTTGCCCAACTGTGTTTCCTTTCAAAGGGATATTCAATGGCATGGTAACATGCTCACCTGCATTGTTGATGAGGATGTCTAGTCTGGGTTCAGTCTTTAGGAAGGTTTCAGCAAAACTACGAACAGATTCCAGACTTGCCAGATCCAACTGCATGAACACCACCTGACTGTTCCCACTCTCCTGCAGGACATTGTTAATGTTATATACACATCTGGAATGAACAATGCTAAAATCCCATCAGTATTCAGAGCCTTATTTCAGTTCATTGTAGAGGTCCCTGTGGCATCTTATAGTCTTCTTGGGCACGTCTCATTCTCTAGGCAGATTCTGTCATGTTCAGCGTTTCCCATTAATTCAGCTATGGTAACCTGCCATCATGTTCTGCCACAGTTTCACAATGAACCTGTCTGAACTAGTCCTACACTTACGTTAAAGATCTCTACATGTTTTGTTTTTTCCTCACCACACTGTGCGTACTCACACACACACACAGCAGCACACACAAAAAAAGCACCTGGTTGCATCCAGGGCATGTTTAGGACACAACATCAAGGTAAGTTATACCATGTTTCTAAATGAGAGATTTCAGTTCTATATGGATGCACAAGTAGATCTGGACTGTAAGCTTTAGTAAGTAGAGAAGTGACAGACACACTGCGTCTCATCACAGAGTGGGTCCACTTCCCATCTGCCTCTGACTACTTACTCTGCGGATGTCAAAAGCAGCAGCCTCTGCTCTGTCTTTGTTGCGGCAGGCAAGGATCACCCTGGCTCCTCTCTTTGCCAGATCCAGAGCTGTTGACTTTCCAATGCCAGTGTTGCTCCCTTTGCAGACCAACAATAACACATCAAAGTCACCAGAACACTGACAGCACACTGCCATGCAAGCACCTCACTGTCAGTCAAAAGCCTAGCAGGATGTCTGCATTTAAACGTTAGTGCTAAAGAATAAAAAGATGATTGTACTTATGATAAAGTTGAAAATTAGTTTTTCTTATACAGACTAGTCAAACTTGTTGTTCCATCACTTCTACTACATTGTATTTTTTCATGGATCATATGAAACAGTGGTATCATATGAATCTTTGGTACTCCTCAGTAAAATACTTTATAGTTTAGAGTTACAGTAGAAGCAAATACAGATTTCATAGTAAGGAATTTTATGGATTTATTGGATAAAGGCGAGGATTTATGCTATGAATTAAGTTATTAATGGAATATTTGCTTTATCTTAAAACACCTTAACAAGTGCACACGAAGACCCAATTAGAAACATGCCAGAGAGCCAAATTTTTAAAAAGTTCAAAAAGTCTTGAGAAGAATTAAATGTCACTTAATATAAAACTGTATTTTACAGACAATTAACGAGAGCCTGTATAATTATGTTATATTGAATTAAGTTTTTTGCCTTGGAATGAATTATTCTGACCGTGAGCAAACTGCTTTGAGGCGCCATCAAGTGGCCTTCTGACGAACTGTAGCTTTCGCTGCACACCTGTTGAATGAACAGCAGCTTTCACACAGCATTTGAAGTGACGTTTTTATCGTCCACGAGAAGACAAACTATCTCAGGTTTATGTCCCTCCTGCGTCAGCAAACACCCTGATCAGAAGGCAAACCATTGTTGTTGTTGTTGTTGTGTTTTCATATTTAGAACTTATTTTGGTAATGTGTTTGAAAACGTAAAGGTCTTTGGTGAAAGTCTCTTACACTTGGCTATAACATATTTTTCAACCCGTTTCCTGAGTTGCTACTCCTGTTTGTTTTGATTGGTACTCATTTTACAACTTGTAAAATGAGTTGAACATCTTTCTTTTATATTTAGTTTAACAAATATGTTTCCACCGGATGGCTTGAAGATTCTTTGAAGGATCTAAAAATCCTTAAGAACAACACCAACAAGCTCTTTTAAACTGTCAAGAGTTATTCCCAGAGTCGGCTAGCTCCCGACCCGAATGTATGCTAGCAAATAGACAGTTTAAATTAAACCAAAGAACATGTTAGCATGACCTGATCGTTGAGACTCTTCACCTGTGACAATGACCGTCTTCCCATGCAGTTTCACTGAACTAGAGCATCGTGCTCCTCGGAACACACCGTAATACACGACCACATAAAACAACACTGTCCCTGCTACGAGGTGAAGCAGCTCCGACATCACGGACGGGACCATAGACTGGATCTATGGAATGCACCAAGCAGTCACACTGTCCCAGATGGTTCCGGTTAACACTTTCAAAATAAATCTGTTTCGGCCTAACCTGTTTAATTATTTGTTAAGCATGAGCGTATTGCTTAAAAACAAACAAAACAAAAAACACAAAGCTTTTGATAAACGTGGTAATTTATATGTTTTCAGTTAAATGTAACTTATTATCACAAACGATTTGCTTTGAATAAACAGCAGCTTCCGGCAGAGCTTCCCGATGTAGCGTGATCCAACCGGCAGATGGCGCCTTTTGTCACTTTGAAGTAAAATGTAGTGACACCATTTATATATACAGTCTATGATTTAAACAGGATTGTTGTCTTGATTTCTGTTCTATTATTTATTCTTATTCTAAGGAATAATCATTTGTGAGTCGCATCCAGAAATTATAAACCAAGAACACTGAGCATTAAATGATAAATAAAATAAATAACAACTGTATTTTAGCCTTTTGAATTCCAGCGTCATAATGATGTATAATGCAAGAAATAAATGCAGAAGCATGCAGAATGCAGGAGATACTCCTTTTGCAAGCTGTAGAGTTCAACAGATTGGCGATTTGATAGCTACAACAAGCAAACTCTTAACAAGTGACTCACTGACTGTGTACATATTACTGTGAAATTGATCATGTTGTAATGACTTCAATTCTGTTATTTTGACATGTTTTACAAAGCCTTTTTTTTCTAATTATCATTCATGATACATTTGATACATACCATGTTAACATAAATCCATATTTTGTAATATTTTTCATATGTTTGCTTACATCACTGTGATGTGCCAGTGTATATGTAAACATCATTAGCATTGCACTGTGGTTAATGGTGGATTGAAATACTTTCTTTTGATACCGTGCTCTATCTTGTTAAAGAAATGGCTCTATATATAATGTTTTGCCCTATAACTCTTGAACTTGACACTTTTGGCTGATTGCATTGAGGAAAACTTCAAGCTCCGTGAGGCAGGCTTTCCCAAAATTCTAGATCAAAATGGTTGTTTTTTTAGGTCAAAAAACATGGGTGTTGCATATGCAGTTACATATAAAAATATTAAAAAGTTGATTTTTGAATGGGTCTAACCTGTTCAAAAGGGTAGGACCCCAGTTCAGCCGGTAAATCCCCAAGGCACTGATTCTCAGCCAGGCAAACTTGTAAATCATGAGGTACTTCTGCAGGAGCCAGGAAAGTAACACAGAAAGTACAGTTTAGTGGGCCTCAACAGGTTTAATTAGGCAGTTAACTAAAGTAATAGATATAAAGTAGTAAGGAGGCAAAAATGCAAAAATTATTTAAATACATAAGTAATGAAAAATTTAAAAAGTTAATATATGTTTGAAATAGCTTGCTAAAAGTTTGGCTAACAGCTGAAATTATTTGCTAGAAGTTTGGATAAATCAATTAAACTGTTAACTAACATAATACACACACAGCTGAAGTAGTGAGCAGAATATTAGGAACAAACAGCTAAAAATATAGAAATTTTTATTGCATTGCTAAACAATAAAACAAATATTCACATAAAATATTAATAAAATATTGTGATGTAAAATATTAGCTAAAAGTGGGTAAATATTATCTAGAATGTGACAAATGTGTTTGGTAGAAGTATGGACAATTGGAAGTTGAAGCATGGACAATTGGAAAGTGTTGAAGGCATCTCGATAAAAAGCTGAAAATGTTAGCTCAACAACAAGTAGCTTTTTAATGGAATAAAATTAGTAGTAAATAATGTGAATACTAAGCCACAGGTAACACTGCATAACTAATAAATGATGAGCCAAAAGGAGTCCAAAAAGCATTAAAATAGACAAAAAAAAATCCTAAAGAGGATAGATAAGTCAAAGCAATAGAAAAAAGTTGAAAATATTTAATATAATGGAGAGATGTTCAAATATATACTTTCAACTAATAAATGAGTCCGGGCAACTTGGATGAAAAATGGATGAAAAATTATTTTACCAATTCCTACTTTTTCAAATTGAGGCTTAAATAAGATTCAGTTTAAAATGGGCTTCTTAAGTGCATCTGCACATGAAATAAGTTAGAAACCCAGTGGCCTATAAGGCATTCCATTGACAGTTACGTAGAGACATCTTGAACTATTACGCACATATAGGAGACTGTGCAACTTCATTGGGGCACAATTACAATTAAAATGGTCTAACCATGCCCGCTGCATTTTCTACTGCAAACACAGCATACTAGATAAAGTGACATTACACACAACCATACCTGTAAAAGCTGCTAAGTCACTATAATTCATCTGTCAAGTTTGACTGTTCTTTATCTTACTAGGGGAAGAGTGGAGCTGCAGTGAAAAGCAGCTGTTAGCTGGGGCATGGTCCATATTGTAAGAATGAATCTGAATGTTAGTTATTTAGAGTTTACATTTCGTCCTGAGTGAGCAGTAGCTTCAGTCTTGCTAACATTTGGGTTAACCTTTTCTATGCTTGTGTAAATCTTTTCACATAAACAGTACAAGAAAATACCAAGTGCAGGTCTTAATTTCTTCAGACCTGACAGGAATATCAACATCAAATTCTGCTTGTAACTTTTCTGGACTGTGCTGTAAACCTTTTTTTACAGCAGACCAGAAAATCTCACTGAGATCTCATCAAATGTCTGACCTTCCTCAACAAGATTTCTAAAGAAAGGCACTCTGATGAGCTTGATAAACAACATTATCTTACCAGCTCTATAGTATTTGTGTTGGTGGCCCATGCCACAGCATGCCAGCTTGGTTTGAACATCACTGCCATGTTCACAACCTAGGAAAGTGTCCACAGAAAATGTGCAGAACTCTGTGAATCCATCGTTCACTGTAAGTTTCTCTGATAGACTTCAATCCAAACAAAAGGCTACAACAAACACAAGCTGATTTTTCTATGCCACTAACTCTGTGTCACTCAGTTGTCTGCCAGCAAAAACAGGAGGATAAAAATGATATTTAGTCAATTCTCTGATTAATTGCTTTGGATAACATTTTGGTGTTTCACTTGGATAAATTAATTTTAAAATGTCTGTGTGGTTGGAAGACACAATGTTGGCCAATGTACTGTACTTGCCTTGGTGTGGATGTTGCATTCGTTTATCTCATAACCGAATGCACAAATAATAAACAGTTCTCCACTGAAACTGTCAGTTACAATCAAAGAAGTTACAGTTTCAGTCTGCAGTTGGACATTTTGTCTTAAATGTAGCAAGTAGCTACTCAGGAAATGAAGGTTATCATTAAGATCAACTGGAAACAATCTGTCTATCTGTCTTTTTTTCTATTTAATCTACTTTTTCAATGTAATGTTTTCTCTGTTTTTTCATCCATCCATCCATCCATCCATAAAAAACAAAACTGGTAAGCAGCAAATAAAATTAAAATACAGGAACATGTTACAGGCTGTAAGTGACTGTTTGATGATACAATGTACAGATGAGGTGAATAGATGAACTGTCTACTGACACATTTTATGCTTTGTATGTTGTAGTTAAAAAAGGCTCATAAGTCTGACACTGGTCCATGGACCAGAGGAGGAGCTGGACTGGATGTGAATGAAGGGAGGACAGTGATCGAGGACATCCAGGGAGGGACAGCCACAGACACCGTCCCAGCAACAGAGACTGTCCTCTTCAAGGTACATTACTGCAGTACTACTGCACCTGGTACACAGTCTAAGAATTATATTCTGTGTACTGTCTGACTGAAGATGATCCACTGAGTTCACTGTATTGAAATCACAGGCTGGACATGTCCTGCCAGAAATATTAATACAGGTTTTACTGATGTATATGGAGGAGGGAGGTACATCTGCAGCTGGGGAAGACACTTCAGCAGATGATGAGGAGACTGTCTCTGATCCAGAAGGATCCAGGTATCAAGTCAGTTCTGTGGAAATCTGATGATTTAGTCCATGATGGAGAAGAAGTCAGATGTGGTGCTAATAGAAAATATCATTTTAGTAGCAGGACCCAGACACTGCAGCCTGATCCGAAGCTGGGTGAGGATGACCTAAAGTAAATGGACATTATGCATAAATCCTGCTGTGCTGATTGAGAGGTGTTTTACAGAATTCAAACCATCAGATGCCTCTGAAGACGTGTTGTGTAGAGACATCCAGATCCAAATTACACAGAGAAAGCTGCAAGACATGGACCTGGAGATTGAAATTAAACACAGGACCCTGATGGACCTGGACCTGGAGATCCAGAAACTAGAAAGAGATGATTTCAGTGCACACTGTGAACCTTGGTGTAATACAGAGTATTAATCAGTTACTTTTTCTCTCTCATGCTCCAAGCTGACGGCTGATGGCTGCAAAATAAAATAAAAAATATTATACAAAACACTGTGGTGTCCTCCTTCATGAATGTCCAGTAGACTGTACAGTTATTGATCCAGTGTAGTGGAATATTATAGAACCACACAGTGTGCCAACAATGCCAGATAAAATAAACACATTAAAGAATGATGTCACCATCCTTTATCAAAGGATAGACTGAATCAAAAATATTAACTGAAAAAAATTTACATATTCATGAAACCTCTGATGGCAATTTGACAGCAGGCTCTATAAAAACAGCATTATATCACTAAGACTGAAAGTAATCGTGACAACCATATGAATAATTATAAAAATGGCTGTTACAATTAAAATAACAGTAAATATACATTTGTTGACAAACGACAACGTATCTCTAATATGTTAATGCAAGATAATTAAATAATCATATTTTCAAAAGCCATGGAAATGCGGTAAAACAAGTCAACTCTTAACATGCTCAATGTATTTTATACAATCCACGGTACCACTTACGGTAATAAACCAAGCCGACACAAACTGGATCAAAGCCGATTGTGCAATCGAAACCGAAAGCTATACAAAAACAAACATTCTCCGTGTCAGCGCTGATGGACATGAGAGCACCGACCGACTCTTCTCAATCGTCAGGGTTAATTTCTCACATGACTGACAGTCAAAGTAACCAATGAATCATCAGGATTAACTTTATCCTGGATGTTGGCCTGGTCTGGAGCAGGCTAGCGGTAGAGACTGAGTCACCATGGTAACTTGTCCCGGATCAACTCGGCCTGCTTTCATGCAACCGACTTGAGGCTAAATTCATCCAGGATAATCAATAATTCCAGGCTTAATCCCTTATCCTGGTTTCGTGCGATACCCCTCAGGTTTAGCCAAGCCGCATCTTCTCAGTTATCCTGGATATCTTGATCCTACTTTTGTGCAATACCCCTCAGGGAATTATTCATGAGGAAATTTTATTTGTTAAGAAGGAATGCGTTCCCTCATGTTTCACCACAGCACTAATGAGCAGTTTAAATTGATTTTGTCTGGAGACTGCTGATCTTAACCCTGCTTACTGTGAATTATGAGCAGGTTCAAGACTGTTCATAGTGCAGTGTTGACAAAAGAATAAAGATGCCTCTGTCTCAAAAACTTTCAGGATGTGGCGCTCGTAAAATATAAATTAAAACAAAAACATGGGAACATAATATCACAACTTTTTTCATATTTATCCATAAGATCTGTGACTACTAAAATATCTCTAGATGTATTGTGTTTCATGTTGTTTGTGTTACTGTATCTCTTCTTACAGTATCAGTTCACTTTTACTTCACATTTATATTATTGAAATTCATTTTATCGAAGTCTTTTCACACAGTCCAGCATCACTTTGCAGTTTTTAAGGTGTGGCCATTCTCTAATTTCAGTTTGTGGCTGAGATGCAGGAAATGAAATCATAAAAAAGCCCTTATCCATTAGTCCATTAGGACTAATGGATAAGATTGTAGTCATTTGTCCATTAGGACTAATGTCGAGAAAAACATGCAGTTGTACTGCGTACTGTGTACTTATAGAGTTATAAGATCATTGCCATGTGGTAAGTGAATACATACAGAGTATTAAAATGTTGAATCTACCAAATGAAAAGCTTGGCAAAAGCACCCCTTTTCACATATGTATGTTATGGTAGTAACCCACAGTCTTGTCTAGTATCTTGTCTAGTGACAGGGAACAACAGGGAGTCTTGCTCAGATTAAAAATACTTTTCACTGTTATTATGATGTAGCACTGTAAATAAAGTTAAAATCAAAATTAACCCCATCAGAATAAGACAGAATAAAATAAGTTTAAACAATGTGATCGTAGCAGGGTGAGTGTTGCATCTCCACTGGGTGTGGGCGCTCACCTAATGACCAGGAGTTCCCTCAGCCAATCACGGCAGAGGGATTTCCTATAAAACCGGGTAATGGTCACCTGATGTTCTCTTGCTCTGATGTCAAGGGGACATGTCCTTCTTCCCCTTCCGCCTCACTTCCTGTTTTCCTTGCCAGCAGAGCTCCCATCATGTGTTCCCAGCCTACGATGTGAGCTGCTTGTGAGCCGTTACTGTGCGTCCATGATTTGAGTCATTAGCTGCAGACCGACTGTTAATGTGGGCCCATAACCCGGGAAGTGAACTGCTTACCGGCTATTACGTACGTCCATATAATAGCCGAGTGAGCCGTTGGTGGGCCGTATGGCTGAATGGAGAGCAGGTAATGGCCAGTGGGCCGTTAGTTGCTCACCATTCTCTCGCCGTAGGCTGACTGACGTGCTGTTTGGAACTGTGCCGGCCACGCGGCCCACAACGCTGCTGCTTTGTCTCCACTAAATTGCTTTGCCTCTGGAGTTGCTTTGCCTCCACAGAGGCCTCATTTCCATGGAGCTGCCTCGCCTTCACTGAACTGGTTTGCCTCCACTAAACTGGTTGCTTCCTATCAACTGTTGCCTGCCTCTGCGGACTGCTATACCCCTCATCTTTTAAATATTTATCTATGGGAGGGATAGTGGTCGGGTTCTTTTTTTTTTCTTTCCTTTGCTGTGTTTGTTTTCTTTCTTATGAGTATTTAATTTGATTTCACAGCCATGTGACTGTTTTTTATTAGGGCCCGAGCCCAAGAGGCAAGGGCCCTATTGTATTTGTAGCGTTTCTTTCTTCTTTTTAGGGCCCGAGCCCTGACCAGGGGCAAGGGCCCTATTGTATTTGCAGCGTTTCTTTCTTTCTTTCTTTTTAGGGCCCGAGCCCAAGAGGCAAGGGCCCTATTGTAATTAGGGCCCGAGCCCTGACCAGGGGCAAGGGCCCTATTGTAATTGTAGCGTTTCTTTTTTAGGGCCCGAGCCCTGACCAGGGGCAAGGGCCCTATTGTAATTGTAGCGTTTCTTTTTTAGGGCCCGAGCCCTGACCAGGGGCAAGGGCCCTATTGTATCTGTAGCGTTTCTTTCTTTCTTTCTTTTTAGGGCCCGAGCCCAAGAGGCAAGGGCCCTATTGTAATTAGGGCCCGAGCCCTGACCAGGGGCAAGGGCCCTATTGTATTTCTAGCGTTTGTTTCTTTCTTTTTAGGGCCCGAGCCCTAAGGCAAAGGCCCTATTGTAATTGTAGCGTTTGTTAGGGCCCGAGCCCTGACCAGGGGCAAGGGCCCTATTGTATCTGTAGTGTTTCTTTCTTCTTCTTTTTAGGGCCCGAGCCCTGACCAGGGGCAAGGGTCCTATTGTATCTGTATTTTAATTGTAGCGTTTGTTTTTTAGGGCCCGAGCCCTAAGGCAAGGGCCCTATTGTAATTAGGGCCCGAGCCCTGACCAGGGGCAAGGGCCCTATTGTAATTGTAGTGTTTCTTTTTTCTTTCTTTCTTCTTCTTCTTATTACGCCACTTTAAACCTTAATTTCACACCCCAATCA
>OOFC01019595.1:19338-31744 GCA_900323345.1 Pseudochromis fuscus
AAAAAAAAAATTTTTTTTTTTTTTTTTTTTTAGACAATGTTCAGATTCCTGGTTTAAGAGGTCAGAGCTCCTAACATCACTCTGGTTCTTCCTCTTTTTCTCCTGAAGTCTCTGATTGTGGAAGGATTTCCTCTTCCTCTATAGCTGGTACCTCTTCCCTTTCATCTAGGTCATCAGTCAACTCTTCCTCTTTGCTTGCTTGCTCCTCTTCTTCTTCGTGAATGGCCGTGATTGGATCCGTGGGGTTGCCGATGCACTTTAGGTTCTCGTCCTGGGCCTCCTCGGGGGCTTCTGCAGCAATCACTCTTTTCCACATTTCATGGTTTTCCAACAGATGCTGTGTGATCTGGCAAAACACTTTCCTCCTGATCGCCTTTTTGGTTTCTTGCCGCTCTGTGAGACACAAATTCAACAGTTAGATGAGCTTCCGGGACAAGATTTGTGAAGAAAGACCCTCATGTGTTTTGTGTGTCCTCAGAGCTGTGGGCAGTGTTTTTCTGAGAAAATTGTAATCAGGTCAGCTTCCTAGAAACAATCAGCCTCTAGGTTGTTAATGTAGGCAGTTTATTTTGAACTACAGCTTCGTTGAATTATCACCGGGTTTCTAGCAGCTGTGAAAAACATTTACAGTGACACAGCTCTCTCCTGGCGATGACGAAACAAGGTTGGTCATAAGCTTCACTGTGTGTTTGTTGTAACAACCCTAGAGAAGTTCTTCCAGTCTTAAAAAGATTTTTCTTTTCCAAATCAAATTGTTTTAGTGCTTCAATCCAAACCAATCATTGCCAAAGCTTCATCACATTTTTACATGTGTTGCATTTCCCTGCCACATGTATAAATCTATACATAATAATAATAATAATAATAATGGTTTGGATTTATATGGCACTTTTCTCTGGAAGTCCAGACTCAAAGCACTCGCACAGAGACCATTATTCATTCACACCCAGTCATACCAGTGGCGGTGAGCTAAGCTAGCCACAGCTGCCCTGGGGCAGACTGACGGAGGCGTGGCTGCTAATATATAGATATAGATATAGATATAGATATAGATATAGATATATACTGTAGCATGTATCCTGTGGATATATTTTAATTTTAATTTTTAATGTTTGAATTCTACATCTCTATTATTTCTAGGACAATTTTGTTTAGCTAGTTGTTTTTACTATATTTTAGTGTAGTAGTATACACTCTGCAGAGTGTATTGTTTAAACTCTAAGTTTACATATCTTATTTGTTGTCTTCCAAGTATGATCATAACCTGCTGCTGTAGCAAAAGAATTTCCTTACTTGACATCAATACCTCTATCTATCTATCTATCTATCTATCTATCTATCTATCTATCTATCTATCATGCAAATTACTTCCAGTAAATTAAAAGCCTATTAAAAAAAAACAGTGTATAAAATAAACTGCTAATTACACAGTAGCAGTTCTAATATATTTTTCCCATCACTCAGATCTCCCCAAACAACAGGATATGAATCTCAGTTTTCACTGATGCTGTCTGAGTAAGTACACATAGAGGCTACACAAATATTAAATTGCAGTTTTTCCACAGCTGACATACGGGAGTTGTTAGAACTTGTCGATGCGTCTTCATCTGCCATATCCTCCTCTTCCTCCTCTGTATCTTGTCCTTCTTTCTCCACCTCTGGCTCCATCTCCCCCTCAGACAGGTTAACCCAGCGTCCCGGCATAAGTGCAGCAGAGTCATAGGAGGAGCACAGTGGTCCCACTATGTGAGTGATGAATGACTCCTGTAGTTTAGCGAGCTGTGGAGCTGACCGGTCCATGAACGGGCTGATGGGAAGGCCAAGGCTTGCTTCTTCATCCCCCTTGAAAGGAACAAACACAGTAAAAATGAAAATGCACTGGGAAGTGAAACACACTCAGAGAGCGCAAACTTCCAACAAGGCATTAACTCAGCTCTAATAATGTTATGAAGTGAACACTGATGCCCTCTAGTGGTGAAATGGCAACAATATCTTGTTCAAACATTTCCACTTGATGACACAGAGATTTTCTGGAGGTTTGGGGAGTTTTTTCTAATCTAGATCTGGATCTTATCCTTTGATCTTAATCAAAATTAAACCATTCATTCCTTCTTGTATTTCTTATGAATAGAGATCTGTTCAGTAGTTTTTGCATGTTGCTAACAAACAAACAAACCAACACAGGCGAGAACATCCCCTCCCTGGCAGAGATAATGAACGGCCATGATCCGTCTGAACATCTATAAATACAAACATCTTTGATTTTTTTTCTTCTATGAGCAACAAAGCAAGTGATGAATAGAAAACTAGAAAGTACTACATTATCTAAATGAATTATATATTTAAAATATCACTTGATAACTTTTCAGGCACATGTAGGTAAAGCTTATACCACTCAAATGGTAAATGCTCAGCTATGCAGTTAGTTTTGTGTTTCAAGCACAGAAAGTCCCAGATACACTGCCTCTGGGTACAGCCTCCTGAAAGTAGGTCAAGACTACAAATAGAAAAACATCAGTTCCAACTATGGCTGATCTGTAGGTATCAGTGATCCAGGAGAGACTGCAGAGATTTGCCACAGTAAATTGGTATATTTGTACCCACAAGATCACAGCCAGTAAACAGCCACAAATATTCTGATTAATTATCCTGCCATGCTGCTTCTCTTTCTTCATCCTTGGCATACCTATCAGTCATGCCCTTCCTATTTTTCATGAACAAATACAGAGCTGTGGTGAATGCATGATGAAAATATTTGGAATTTCACATTTGGATTTATTCTGCTAAATGCAATCCTGATGACACTGTTCATACAAAGGCACGATCTGTAACCTTCAAAACCTCCTGATTCATGTTGTGGGTTATTTTGCTTTACCCCAAACCATGTAACCACATAGCTTGTGTTGCACTTTCACTGTATTACAAAAGTCCTGTATAATGCATTTATGTTTGTTTTCTGGTGTTAGGGCTTTCAAAGCTATTCAGAAGGAGGACAGAGGGGCAAGAGCTGCAATTGCTATGGCAACCAGAACCTGGATGGCGTCAGTGCACAGCACTGGTGGTTAGTGTGAGAGGTGTGTGTGTGTGTAGTCACATTGTGATTGAAAGGACAAGAACTGCTAGAACCGGATATTGCTAATGTTCAGAATATTAAAGTGGAGCAGTGCAGTGTAAATGCAAATATATGTGTGTGTGGATGTGTGTGTGTTTATATCTGTATTGACTGCCATGACATTGAGAGCCTTTGTGAGCGAGTGCTGTCAAGGATGACACATTTAGGTCATCTGTCTCCCCTCTGAAAATGGAAAACATACACACACCCTCTGCCTCCTGCTAGCTCTCTCTCCTTTCACCTACCCCCCGATGCTCCCGCTCAAAAGACATATATGAATCTCAGAGGTATTTTGAGAATTGAAGGGAAGGCTTGAGAGGAACAGCAGAATGCTAAGCATCAGATATAGATCACGTAGAGGACACTTTCCTCAGCACGGGACAGATTCTAGTGGCTGAAGTTGGTTTTGATATCCTTGGTGTGACTTTCATTAAAAATTAATCAAACAGTATATACGCTCATGCTGAGTTTGCTAATTTTCTAAGGAAAAAAAATGATTTAAAAAACATTGTGAATGTATGCTTTTAATGTGGAGATGAACGAATATCACCAAAAAATCAGCACAAGCTTAAAAGTCAAATTAGTGATATTACTTATAATATTGTTGCTAGGCAAATAATCACATGTCTCTGGCTGATCAGATTTTATCTTTATGGAGATGTTAGCTCAGAGTAGGATTTGTTGCCAGGCATCCATCCACAGTGGTCTCCAACAAAGTCATGAGCTAATAGGTAAGTGTTCTGAATATTCAGTTTTTGTCCAGAGAGAACATGTTTAGTTACACATTTACAACCTTACTGAAGGGTCCTTGAGCAAAATACAGAAAAACGAATCCCAATCATATCCAGAGGTACTGTTATGTAGTTGATCTATGACCTCAATGTGGAGGAGGAGGAGTAAAAAGCAAAAGTCTATAGCAACTTCTGTTACTGTTATCTCACAATAGAACAATCACAAGATAATAATCCAATCCAGTCTTAAAGATCCAAACAGCTCCATGGACATCTTGTGTCTCGTTGTACTTTGTGTGGTAGTTTGTACCTTCACACAGTCTCTATGACTCTGTTTACACTTGGGTTTAAAATGCATCTTGGCTGATCAGATCACAAGCGGACAGCTGAGACACATCTTTGCTTACACCTGTATTCAGACTCACCCTCACTAGCACCCCATCCACTTCCTCTGCATTGTTTTTCAAAATCTGGCAACTTATCCTTTACAGTCCTGCAATAGTGATGTATTTTTTTGTTACGTCCTTGTCAGTTATGCATCAGGTTGCAGTAGCTTTTACACTACAAAAGATGTTGTGGTCACATGCATCCCAGACCACCTCCGTGTGTGGTCTGAGTGGTCAGATCTGAATCCATCTTGGTGGTTATTTACACTTGTATTTAGCGCTGTCCACTTGTCATCCAATCACCTGAGACACATCTTAAAACCAAGTGTAAACAGGCTGCATGATTCAAATGTGATTTTAGGCACTTCTTTTTGGGCAGTCAGGATTTTGAATGTCAGATTGGCCCAAATAAGGTTAACTTAAGGTGATGTTTTTTTGTTTTCAAATTCCCAGGACCAGTCAGGAGAAATTTGTTTATAATAGATTTGAGGCATTTTCAGAAACATACTTGTTCGTAGAACTCATTGACGATCCCCTCGGTCCACTGCAGGTGCAGCTCCTTACACTTGAGCGGCCCATTAACATCCGCCAGCTTGATGCACATCTGGCACACCAGCAATCGATCGTTCTCATTGCTCCAATCAATGCCAGATACTCCTTCATCCCCCACCTGGGAGGACAGAGAAATATTTGAACAAAGAAAAAGAATTTGTAAGAAAGGAGAATTCCCCACTGAATGACGACTGAAGACGAGACGTGAATTTCTTTTACAGTGGTAAAGTCATATTAACCTTTGCATTAAACTCTGCAAGGAAATCAAAGTGCTTTTTGAGGTCAGTGGCCAGAATCGCTTCAATAACAAGAAAGCGGAAGCGCTTGAACTCTACATGTTCAAGGTTAACCAGGAAGTTGAACTCAGGTCGAGACATGAAGAGGTTCCACGCTGAAGCCGCATGATGGTTTTCCAAGACCGACCTGTCGTTGTACAGAAGAGCCTAGAGAGGAAGAGGAGGAATTAATACTGAACATCAATATTCAATAGGTGGTCCACAGGAGTTTATTTTGTCTTTGTTGTTATTGAATTAAAACATTTTCAGGCTGCTCTCCAACAGATCTGATTGATGGAGACATGGATTCTGCTGGTATTCTACTGCTATTTTTGCTTTGATTATAATCATTTCAACCTTGTAGTGATATATGAATACTAATTATCAAGCATTAGTAATGTTCAAATTTCCAATATTTGTTTTTGTGTAATGATCCTTGAACTAACACGATCAGCAGCCTTGTTTTTTTTTTCATTCATACACTTGACAAAAACATTTCAGCTCAAAGCAAAGTTGCTGTGGCAGCTTACTCTTCTTTATATCATAATGATGTGTAACCTGCTCCGAAGCTTTACACTGCTGCTACACACAGTGACACTCAAGGTTTTTATTAGTGTCTGCTGCTTCATCAGTGCTGCAGAACATTTAACAAACAGGCATTTCTCTTTAAAGTCATTAAAGTTCGCCAGTGCAGTGTGTCAGAAATAATTCGCTGCTACATAACTTGCATCGGGTTGATTTCTGAATTGAAAGAGGTGCTTTGTTGGTAACTGCCTTCACAGCAGCTTCTGGTTTACCTCTACCTTTGGTGCCACTGAAGCACACCTACAGTTATTTACCTGTGGTGCACTGGTAGCAACTAGGAAGGCGTTGGTTCTTCCTGGGTGGTCATAGTCGTGCATGGCAGCAGCTACATACAAGGCCATGAGCTCCAGGCCGGGGATCAGACCAGCCAGGGAGCCGTAGCCTTCTTCCAGCACAGAGTTCATCTTGGACAACAGGAAACCTGTGGCACCAGGCGTGATGCCGTTCTCTGAGTCTGTGGACACAAAGACATCATCAGGGACTCACAGAAATGCTGCCTCTATGTCACTTACTGTACAACCTATTTATTATTATATATTTTAACTTAAGTAAGATCCATCAACATTTAAAATTAAAATATAAAACTAAATATGGGCATAAAAAAACAAAATCAAGGATAATTTCCCCATAAGAACCCATATGTTAAATTGTTTGTCATACTGCAGTGTGTATTTTACACTCCAAAAGTTATTCACAGTAGAGTAACACAGATAGTTTTCTACTTTAGACATCACATCAAAACCCAACAATAAACCCACAAAGAACAGAACTGTTGATGAGTGACGTCAAGCTTTCTGCCACTAGCAGAATGGAAATGACATTAGAGTTTCAAATTGTACAAAACGTGGGAAAGAGATGCTACTGTCCGTGTAAAATGTCCGCACCAGTGTGTATCCCGTTCTCCGTCAGCAGGATGGGCAGGCCGGGCACAGGCTGAGTGGTGAGGTACCAGACAGCATGCAGCACATCAGTGGCATGGATCCGATTGTGGTCTGGGGAGATAAACTAAAATGTTAACTCACAGCAGTTTGGGGGGTACAACTTTTTCAACATAATAGCAATATGTAAGGCATATAAATAAAATTTATTTTTATCTATTTATTGCTGTTTAGTCTATATTTAGACCTAATGGTGATAGATAGGAATTAAGTGTGAGTAGAGCATCTCCCCTTATGTGCTGTTACACTAATTGTATTCGGATGCTTCGACTCATTTTGTATTATATAATTTTACTGGACAAAGGAGAAAATAAACAACATTTCAAATTGTGAAACTGTCATTTTGAAGTTAAAATAAAATGCACTCCTGCTGCCTATGGTATTAAATTAAAGTTATTAATTATCTTGTTAATTGTACAGTAAACACATGCCATGAGCAGAAAGAAGACCTGCTGTTAAATGTTTATTGAAGGAGCAACACCTCCACCTTGTGGCAGCTAAAGGTAATGCCTCATGTAGACTTGATATTTCTATAAACAAGTGCACTCATCATGTAATTTGATTGGTCTTCTACTCACAAGGTATATCCCTGTATCCATTCTCCAGAGCATTGAAGTAGTTCATGAACTCTTGCACAGGGATCCTGAAGGTCTCAAACAGACCCGTGTCCTCAAAGAGCCTGTAAGAAACCTGGGACATAAAACAAGGATTATTCTGTGGTTACACCGAGAATCATCTGTGCTGAATTGAGTGTCTCATTTACTCAAAAACTATTGAAAATTATGCAAACATATCCACCATATTAGTCCTAAAGATTGTTTACCTGGCTGAGGATGCAGCCTGTTTTGCCGTGAGTCTTCTCAACAAGACTGAAAATGGGAAAGTTCCAGTTGTTGAGTTGATTCATCAGAGGCTCCAGACCTGGCATCTCCACAGCCTCCGGGGCCACGATCGGCTTCTCCTGTCAGGTCAAGGTTAAGAAAGGTCAGAAACATACAGGGAAGTATACAGTACTTTCATCACTGTTACTTTTTACAGTTTGAGGACCAATAGCCAAACAACTTAGGTCAGTCCTCAGTTCACTCTGTAGACATAAAATAGTGTCTGCATTAAGGAAAAGTTAAAAAAAATAAAATAAAAATCTCTGTTCATTTAAGCTAATTGCAAAAAATGCTCCTTCTTCTTTATCTCCCGTTTTATGCATCTTGGAGGATACAGTCATTGAACTCACATCATTTGACTTAATCCCAAAAATTTTAAAATACTTAAAAATTTTTTCAACTTTCACTCTAAGTAAAGTTGGCACATGAACTATTAAAAAATATATACTTCACAAAAGGACTTTCCTTAAATGAGCCTGTATCCTCGGAAAAGCTGGACAATAAACATGCATAAATTGCATAAAATGGCAATTAATTAGTTGTTTCAAATATTTATATGTATTTATCTATTTATGGGTTAAAGCACATCACTTGTTTTCTGTGTATTTTCCGACCTCTGGTGATGGCAGGAGTGGGTGGAGAACGATGCCCTCTGCTGGATACTCCCTGCAGCCTTCCCTGGCCTCACCCTGCTTCTTCCCTGCTTCTCCCTCCTCTTCGTTCTGTGCAAAGTCGCTGCTGTCACTGTGGTTGGTCTCATAGGTGCTGTCGTAGGTGCTGTCATAGTCTGATGAGGCTACCACACGTTCATCTGCAGAGAGGTTACGCATGTTAGAAATGTGCAACTTCCTGAAAAGACTAAATCCTGCCTAACATTTCTAACAGTGTTGTTTACCTGGATGGGGTATCCTGTCTCCTTTGTCAACAGACTCTACGCCATGGTTTAGTCGATTGTTGAATGGCCTGCCACAGCTGAGAGAAAAAGAGCAGAGAGACAATAACTTGTCCATCCTTATCATTTCCTTTGAGTACAAACTCGTGAAGTGATGAATTTCCCAGAGTCTCACACAAATGAAAAGATGAATTGTTCATTATTTGACTGAGTGTGTGATCGCATGTCAGTCACCTGCCGCAGAGCGATGGAGGCCGCCAGTGAGTGGTGGTAGATCCTGGGGCGCTCTGGCTGTGAGTTAAGGCTCTGTGATGACTCTTGGGGGCCACAGAGCCAGGTACCCGCTCTATTAGTGGCCCGGCCGGCTCTGGAAGCTGCACTGAACACGTCTTTATCGTAGGGCTGGAGACGGGCGTGCCCTGGATGGGAGGAGATGGGCACGGCGAGCCTAGAGGTGATATGTTGGAGGGGGGGAAACCTGAAAAATATTGTTCCCAATGTTAAAAATAATGAACAAAGGCCTATTTTCTAAAAGTAGCTTATTCAGTGTACTTGTGTGTGATGTAAACACTCACCTGGTCTTCCCAGTGGTTTGCTGTAGATGTGGTTGGAAGTGACAGAAGCAGCACAGGACGCGGACATGGAGCGACTCTTCGAGATGGTCATCATCACTGAGTTATTCCACGTTTCACTGGGTTAACGTAAGAAAACAGTCAGATGGGGATTTTGTGGTCATCCTAAAGTGTTTTTTAAGAGAGTGTCCGTACCTGTCTGTAGTGTGTTTGATGCTGGCTGAGCGGTCTCTGCGTACAGGGCCAGGCTCGATGGTCGGCAGTCCTGTAGCGGAGGTGGTTGTGGTCCAAGTAGACGAAATTCTCCTCAGCAACCCTGGTGGCAGACTCCGCCTGAGACGCTGTAATACAGATAAACATGGACATTATTATGATCTAAAACAACAAGAAGGGCACCAAGTGTGTGCTAACTGGGGGCACCCCTCGGGGTGTGTGAGCGCACCACAGGGGGTACGTAGAAACATTTATCAATAGATTTATTTCCAAGATCATTTTATAAGCCTGTTTCTAAAAAGGTACGTGGACGCCCCATGTAGTTCCCCCTGTGAAGACACATGACACGGTGATACCAAAACACCAAAACAGCCAAAACCTCATCCTCCCTGATATGTCTGCTACTATTGTCAGACAGATGATGAGTAAACTGAAGCAAGCAGGTCAGTTTGCACTGCAGCTGTGTCAAAAAACTGTGACATCATTGGCAACACTTACAAAGGTCTTAGAAGACACTCACTCTCTTTGTCAACAAGACAGAACATTAATATCACACTTTCTCTGTGTAAAAAATACACGACCGTTCAGAGTTTGGGGTCATCTTGTAAAACCAATGCATTTCCAATGACAACACAGACCATGTGCTGACAAAGATTTAACTCCATTACATATGTTTCAGACTTTAACATGATTGTGTCACTCCCACTGTCAAGAGTTATTGTCTGGAGATGTTCTGCTTGTTCAGAGAGTATTTACCCAACATACTTTGATGTTTTAGTTGCTATATGTGTTCAGTTGTATTCTACATAGGGTGATATCAGGTAAATTGGGCCATCAGGTAAAATGAGCCACTTAAGATTAGAGCCTCCTACATCTTTAAATTCTAACAGCAAATGATTTAATATTTTTCCCACAACTGTATTTTATATAAAACAATTAATTTGATTGGTCTATGTTTGCTGTGATGGGTGGGGTTTGTGATACTAGCTTTCCGTAAAAGTTGATCAAGTGGATTTTTTAGGGTGACCGCAGACTTTTGAACAGTAGTGTTTCTAGATTTATAAGTAATAACGTGAGGTTTCAGGCTTGACTACCTAATAAAAAAAGCTCGATATTTCCCTGATATTTTTTTAAAGTATATGGGGGACAGAGGTCAGATCAATAAAGTACATCTGTCTGTCTCTCTGGAAATAAAACACTCCTGAGACTTGATGCTGCTGCGGTGTCAGTCCATCCCAATGTTGTACAGTTTGTTGTAAAAGCTAAAAGCCTCATTTGACTAAACTCAGTCAATCATCAGCTTATATATTTTGTTTATTTGGTGTATTTTTCTGAAAGGGACACACATATGCACACACACAGTGGAATATAGAGGGCAGCAGAGGATCAGATTTCATCTTCTTCATCCAATAAAAAACATGTACATCTGCTCAGGCTGATAACCACACACATAAACAGAGGAGTAAATGCCATCCAAATGCACACACACACACACACACACACATGCTGTCACCTTGCTCTGTGGCACCTCTCTCCTACAGTGAAGGAAATCTAATCAAAGATCTCTAATAGAGTGCGAAAGACTAACAGCAGCTGCATTTTGTCACCTTTGAATTTTAAAACTGGGGGTTTATTGTAATTTAAACTTTAGATTTGAATCATCTCCGTGGCAAAGTTACACCACAGTAATGCAGCTGACAAAATAATAGACGTGATGTTACATTAGGTTTGTGTAATGTAAAATTATTTCATTTTACAACTAGAATCTTATGCCCCCGTGGTTCCCTTTGGAAACTGAGCAATAAAAAGTAACATGGTGACAGATCTGTGTCTCAGATATCTGGGAGCTCCTGTAAACTTGACAAACTCTGAACTGCAGAAGTTGCACAATAGAAAACGACAATAACTAAGGAATTACAAGCAAAAGTTATAAATTATAAACTGTATATTGTCCTGTTAATAACAAAGTCTAACCCTGAGTGTGATGTCCCTCACTCACCATTACTGATTACCTTTATGTAACTGCTATTTCTGTCCTTTGTTCAACTACAACAGGGCAACACAAGTCAGCTGAATCACCAAGTTTACCCACGACCACATGCAGACTCACAAATCCCCAATGAGCTAAAACGAGGCAGCATCTCATTGAGTCCCACAACATGGGTCAAGCATTTGAGTGCACTCAGGCAGTGTTAAAGCTGCTAGTCACTTTCCTGGTAGGCTATCCTGCATTGCATCACACGCTTTATTTAGTTTCCTTGCCGCCTTAAGTGCCTGCATACATTTTGAAGCACTGGCCTTGTAAAACATTAAAAAGCCCCCTGGAAGCTTTTGCGTCATTGTTAGCTACATTAGAGGCTGAAGCTTCGCCAGCAGTGACGGAGGAAACGGGGGTGATGTATGCAGGAAGAGGGACACCTCGGCATACACCTGTGTGTGCATATCACCACGCTCTGCAGCATATGGATACACTACAAACCTAACTCTGATGAAGCTGGTTCAGTTTCTATAAACACACACATGTAATTTCACTAATTTAGAGATATTTTTGCTTTAGTAATTTTAACATTTACTTCATTTACAACACAATGAAAAATAATAGATTGTCACACCATTTAAGCATTCTCTCTATTATGTCCAATCAATATAGTCCAGGCACAGAGCAGTCCAAAAGCACAAATATAACTCTTGATAAAAAACTACTTTTAAGTTTCACACCTTTACACAATATCTCTATATGATGCTAGTATGCCATGCTATGGATATATATAATTATTTTGTGTATTATGGTATATCTTTTAACTGTATATACTATAGATATATACACTAGAGGCCAAAAGTTTGGACACACCTTCTCATTCAATGTTTTTTCTTTATTTTAATGACTATTTACATTGTAGATTTTCACTGAAGGCATCAAAACTATGAATGAACACACGTGGAGTTATGTACTGAACTAAAAAAGGTGAAATAACTGAAAACATGTTTTATATTCTAGTTTCTTCAAAATAGCCACCGTTTGGTCTGATTACTACTTTGCACACTCTGCATTCTCTCGATGAACTTCAAGAGGTCGTCACTTGAAATGGTTTCCACTTCACAGCTGTGACTTATCAGGGTTAATTAGTGAAATTTCTTGCTTTATCAATGGGGTTGGGACCATCAGTTGTGTTGTGCAGAAGTCAGGTTAAGCCCTATTGGACAACTGTTAAAATACATATTATGGCAAGAACCAATCAGCAAACTAAAGAAAAAGGAGTGGCCATCAT
>OOFC01019596.1:0-11773 GCA_900323345.1 Pseudochromis fuscus
GCCGATACATTTAAAGTGGTCCACTCTGACCGGGTCTGATGTGACAACGCTAAATGTATCGGCGGCACGGAGTTTGCTAGCTTGTAAAAAGCTAACAAGCTTCATGCCGCCGATATATGAGCCACACCGGTGTTTAAGCCGCAGGGTTCAAAGCGTCGGAAAAAAGTAGCGGCTTATAGTCCGGAAAATACGGTAGTTTGCTTCATAATCGCCCCAGTGATGGTGGACTGTCGGGAAACCGTTGACGGCCCCTCTGCCTCATTTAGCGCATTTCCCCTGACGTTTTCGGTGATGTGAGCTCTTGCTACAAGCTCTGTCAGCTGTTCACTGACCGGGCGTTCAGAGGTCGCGTTTTAATTTTGCGCTAAAGTGCTGTTATTGTACATTAAACCGATCTATTTAGTGGTTTTCCCCACATAGTAGAAACTTGTTAATCTGACTATAATCATTCACTCATTACGCTGAAGAACCGAGAGGAGTCAGTCGAGACCGATGCAGTGAAGTTAACTCATTATCCAGTGTGTTTGGTAAATGAAAAATGATCGAGCCCAGCAAACATACCGAGCTCATTTTTAATTATCGTGCAGTGAATTGATTTATTGATTATCCCGACAGGCCTAGTTGTTAGCATAGAAACATCAAACATAAAGATGTTGCGCAATAGTGCAAACAATTGTATTCGATATTTTTAAATCTAAATATCTCCCACCCACTGTGTACTACTGACTTAACTCCCTTTGTCATCTAAAGAAGACATTTGAGGCTTTTCTATGACATCAGATGTGAAGGGGCGGGGCTTTGGTACCTTTCTCATTAAGGAACATGGCGTTCATCAGTGCAAAGAAGAACAGTAAGTTCATAAAACTCGTTATTGAGCAAATTTTGGCTTGACAGGTTGTTGGCTTATTTTATATAAAGGTCTGAAGAACACATTACAACGTGGACACATGATATCTTTAAAAGCTCAGGTCTACAGTGTTTCAGTTTTTTTGTAGCTGCATAATTTACCTTTCAAAATACAAAAAGAGCTGCTATGCTACTAAGGTGCTAGCTAACCTCAGGAGCAGGTTAGGGTTCGGTGCCTTGCTCATGGACACTTTGACATGTGGACAGGAGGAGATGGAGACCGACCCATCAACAAAGTGTAGACGACCTCAGGCTGATACGTGTTTTACTTTTAGATTGTATATGATATATACAACATACAGTGTTTGGTTGTTAGACTTTTTATTTCCTATTTTTCTACATAAAAAATAATCTCTCCACTTGCAGGACAAATGAATGAGTCTCTTTTCCCTTATCTTAGGTTGATGTGTGAATTACTAGTTACTTCTGTCAAAATGTAATTCAATTACTTTTCAGTTACTGCATAATCACAGTATTTTTTGCGTTTTTGTTATTTCCGTTGATACTTCAATAATATTTACACTCATGTTTGTTTAGTTTTGACACGACTGCACTACACTGCCTCCATTCTCACTATGATAAAAGTAAGAAGTGGAATATTTCAAACTTTCCACAGGAGTATATATTGTAACCTTAACATGACCTCATGTTTTAAGTCATCATTGTTTTGAAAATTGTTGAATATTATCAAGCCTGACAAAATATGTAGAAACTCCAATCATTTGAACTTGTTCACATCGTCTTCAGTAATGGAGGAAGGTATAAAAGTATTTTCAGACACACAAAGAGAAGAAACTCCACAGAGTAGAGTACGAGACCTCGATAAGCTGCCCCCAATATGTCTCTGAGATCTGATCATCTGGATGTGCAATATAATATCCAAAAATAATTTGACCTCATCTCTGGTCATCAGCTGAATAAATCAGTTAAAGAACTTTTATTAATCAATTTTATGACATAAACACATTGAGCTCCAATATTTCTGGAAACAAGTCTTGAGCTTCCAGAAAAATACGACTTTCAACGTTGTGATGTGGCGTTTGTATTGACTCTTCTTACAAACACGACCCCGTCTGAAGGACCCACAAGTCTTCGGCTCTTTTCACAAACGTAGTTGTATTCAAGTAACTGGAACCATGTAACTGAATATCATAAAGTAATCAACTATATTACTGCCAAAAGTAACAACTATTTTGATAGTTGATTAATCATCAACAATTAGTCGACTAGTTGGATTTTGAAGCTGGATTATGGCTCTGAAGCTTTTACATTCAGCATGAGGTTGTTTCAATTATGTGCTCGTCAATATTAAAGACAGTTGTGGATGGATATAACAATCAAAAATACATCTTGTAATCAAGTTTGCTGCTGATGTTAGCCTGATAAAAGTAAACCTGCCACCGCCATATTGCTTTAGCCCTTTAACACCTGAGCCCTCAAATTTCCACCTGGACTTTTTCTGCTTATTTTGATTTCAAATTCAACATGTAAAATCTACATTCATGTGCAGTTGCAGTGTTTTTCTTCACTAAAACTCTAAAATCAAAATGCATTTTATGTGTTTTTATGCTGTTCTTGCTTCATCATCACTGTTATCACACACTTACAACACACAGTGTATAGTAAATCAGCTGTTTTACGGCTTCTGAGAGAGGCCCTAGTGAAATTACCGTAATGACACCATATAAGTGCAACGTCTCAGCTCTCAGGAATTTTTCCAATTGCACAAACTGTGACATAACTATGGTAATCCGAAGACGCATGTGCAGACCTGTCGCTGACGACACGCTTGGACTGCTAGTGAAATTACCGTAATGACACCATATAAGTGCATCGTCTCAGCTCTCAGGAATTTTTCCGATCGCACAAACTGTGACATAATTACGGTAATCCAAAGACACGTGCAGACTTCTCACCGACGACATGCTGGAAATTAAAGAGTTATTTGCTGCTACTGAGCATGTGCAGCTCTCAGCAGAGATAGGAAGGAAGAGAGATGCCTCACTCCATTGAAAACACATCTGATGACAATCGTCGACAATGAAATTCACTGGCAAAACATAAGTAATCAAATTACTCCTAACGCTGACTGTCAGTAGCCTCAAACACATAAAAAAAACATCAGAATAGACTGCACAGTAATCACAGTAATCACAGCTATGAAGTGATGCTGAGTTGTATGAACGAGCTGCGTCTGTATTGTCATGTATGTACATCCAGTAAGTGTAACTTCAGTCTTATTTAACATGTAATTCTCGGCTGGTTGGAGATATTCCAGCGTTTATAGCAGCTCTCCCTCTCCTCTGTATATGTATGAGTATATTAGCATTGGTGTCTGTGCAGATTTAGACTTTCAGATGTGACCTTTGTTGTCTAAATGTCAGGGAGATTGGAGAGGGAGCCCACAGAGGTAGGGCAGGCTTATGTAATCTGCTCACTCCGTGTTTCATACACACATGCTCACACACAAGCACAGAGCAGTGGGGGGAGAAAAAAAAAGCTTGTTTGAGGACGGTTGTCATATCTCAGCTGTGATGCCTCGTATTGCTCTCTGCTCAGTGAAAGCCCGGCTTTCAGGAGGAGCCACTGCTTTTATCAGCATGTATGTGCAGAAAGTGCCCTGGAAATTATTTATGGATTTAAAAATACTGATACATTGCGCTCCTTTGGTGTTGTTCTTTCAAACTTATTCTGAGATCTTTTGATCCATCCCAGCGCTCTCAGCTGAAAGTGAAAACACAGAGAGTGGGTCCATGGATCTGAGTGTAGCATGTAGGGGAACTTTGGTGGTGGCTGGTTTGGGCCGGCTCTGCATGAATTCATTCATGATCAAGTTGTGCTCTTTTTTTTTTTTTTGGTATAATCTGCCAACAATGAGAAGCTCAGACACCAGGACAAGTGCTGCAGGCCGGGATGTGCTCATGTGTAATACAATGTTCACCTCAAGTATCACTGTGAACATCAAGGCCAAAATAATGATGTGCATGCCAATGGCAAACACGTGCTTCGGATGGAGCTGACGCCATTTTGTCCTGTCACTCACTCACTTAAAGGAACATTACACTGAAATTCAATGTGTGTGTGTGTGTGGGGGGGGGCTAACTAAGCTAGCAGAAACTTCAACCTGTTCATCCCCATATTCTGGTGTAAATGTGACAGTTTGAAACATATGGAGCATGAATGAACAGCTGCAGGACGAGTCTGAGACGTTCCTCCTGACGTTTTGATGCTTTCTTCCTCCCGTGAAGTCGTCCTGCTGCTGTCCTCAGCATGACTGACTCTGTCTTTTACAACCAATCAGAATAATCACAACTACCACGAACTTTAGTTTCTGCTATAGAAACACGATGTAAAGAAGAAAGATGTCACACAGCTAATTTGAGAGATGGGACAATATTATATTTTTTGATGTGTGTGACACTCAGGAAACAGCACAGAGGTGGACGTAGTCAATTTAATGGTTTCTGCTGTTTTTAATAATTACACATTGGAGTTTTATTTATTGTTTTGCTTGTTTTTGTCCATACGATGTTCACTATTGTTTCTACTATTTTTTTCTATTCTTATTTTCCCTGTACATATTATATATTTCACATTTATTGATTACTTCCTGCCTTGTGTCTTAATGTTGGTTGTGTGTGTGGAGATGTTCGTTGTCTTGTGGGGATTGTCATTGTGTGTTTCTTGCTGTCGTAACCAAATAATTTGCTGCAAAGGATCAATAGAGTATCTATCTATCGATCTATCGATCTATCTATCTATCTAGCTAGCTAGCTATCTATCTGTCTCCAATGAGACCGACATTGATACTGAGTTTTAAACACATTGGTCAGTGTCCTCAGGTTCAAGTGTCAGTCCCACCTCCTCACTCCTTCCTCATTTATCCAAATATGGTCACTTCTGGCTTCAATCAACCAATGTGGCCACATTCAAATGTTGTTTTGTTGTGTTTCAGCGGTAGGGCTGGGCGATCGTCACCTGTTGGTTTGTGGAAACCATTTGTTCGTTTGGATTTTTGGAGCAGGAAATGACCATATTTGGATATGAAGGGAGGAGCAAGGAGGCGGGTCTGACCCTTGAATCCGAGGACACTGTCCAATCTGTATGAGACTGGAGTTCACAATGAATGAGCCCCCAAACCACCTGTGAATCACAGAGACCAGACCTTTCAATCATATGGCACATTTACACTGGTACCTACTCGCTTCGCTTCCCCTCGGATCGCTCAGGATCGGCCCCTCGGTTGCATTTACATTGCCGAGGATCGTCCCTGCTCCGTGTAGCTGCCCGTCATTCGTGACGTCATCTTTTATGCGATTCTTTCGTTTCTGACCGCGCCGTCCAGCTCCTGCTAAATTTCCTCATGACTAATGACAGAAAGGTTTGCACCTTGTCCTGAGTCCATGGGGCAGGATTTCTAACAGCTGCCATTTCTCTTCTTCTTGTTATTTCAAACACGTCTGCATGGTTTGCTGAAGATTTAAAAAAGCCTGCATGTTTGTGGTGATTACGTGCTGCGCAGTGATGATGCAACGACGCAGTGACGATTCCGACCAATAAGATTTTAGTACCTGCTCTGATCTGACTGGATACTTTTTTTGGAACCACAGAAGAGGAGGTATGAAAAGTTGTACCAGGTACCAAGTTCCAGGTACTTTTTTGCCAGTGGAAATGCACCAAAACCGAAGAGAAGCGAGTAGGTACCAGTGTAAATGCACCAAAACTAACCACACCCCCTAAATCTTCCTCTTTTTAAAGCCTGATATCTGTTTCATGATGACATGATTTTCAGATGGACCATCACATCACTGAGAAGAAGAATTGACTTCAGCCAATGACATCAGATTGACTTTCATGAGGATTTCCTGATTGAAAAAGACCATTTTTGTATTTAAGCCAATTGGAGTCAGAGGTTTTTGGAGCCAGCATCTAGTGGCCATCGCTGGTATTGGTTGTATATATTTAGCACTTTCACATTGGCTTCACTTTTGACACCCAGCGGCTTTGTCCATCTTTTATATTCAAAGAGGAAAAAGTTACAAATGTTTCACAGAAGTTTCTTTTGTAAACTTTGTGTCTCTGCGTCCAGGGCGTCACATGGTTTCTGTTAAACACCACACCTCCCTTTTATCAGAGCACTGGGACTGCAACTCATAATAATATTTGTTCAAGCCTCAGTGCCTCCAAATATCTTTTCCCGTTCCATAAATTAGAGATGATTAGTGTAAATTTAGTTTATTTCAGATGAGTAGCTTCAACTCTGGTTGAGGGTTTGGAGCTGGTCGACTTTCAGGAGGCTGTTATTTATTTAGAGTGGGTTTTCAGAGATCCAGATTGCTGCACGCTCCCACAGTAACACACCTTTAGATTTGGCCACTGCAGCCACAGTCTTCACTGTTGCTCACTGAAGCGCTCCACTAATGCAGGGTGAGGGTGACCAGGTTGTTCACAAGTGTTTCAGTGAGGGTGGACTGAAAATGTGAATATTAATCCCTCAACACTGTCCCTGCATCAGTATTAAACATAGAAACCATATTTGTGCATTTCATATTTGTTTGTGTTGATTATTGTCAGCAAATAATTAATTTAATGCACATTAAATACCCTCTAATTTAATGTCTTAAGATATTAAATTGTAATAACATCAAAGAGGGTGTGTACTAGTTATAGTTACTGTATTTTGTCTTCTGCAGTGTTATTTACAGAAATTTGTTTCCATATAAGTGGATGTACTAAAAAAAAAAATTCAATAATTCCAAAGTAGTTTTTATCACCTCCTTAATTATCCTTAAATCTTCAATATTTCAGCATCAGTGTCTTGATATAATTACAAAAACATATTAACTGCTCTTTAACTTTTTGCACCATGTTAATAGATATTAGAAAAATCTCCATGAGGCAGCTGGAAAACATTAATAACATTGACTTGTGCATGAAGACTTTTTAAGGATTTTGAGTTTAAAGTACTGGACTTTGTTTCCCAGTTCTCCCAGTTGCACATTAGACAGGTCCTGATGTTGTGATGTGATAACATGAGCTGGTCTGGAGCTGCTGATAAAAGCTGACCCACTGTGGAAAATGCATTAATTTGATAAGCATCCACTCAAACTAACTGATTTAAATATTTGTATGAGTGTTGATCGTACACCCTTACAAACTGCTGGGTTGTTTTAATCCAGAAGCGAGTGAATAATTGAATCCAGTAAGAAAATGCTGAGTGATAACAACAAAATGTGTAAATGCAGCTCATTTTACTGGATTGAATTTAGTCCAGTATTGACCCAGTTCTGGATTAAATAAATAAATAATAAATCACAGCATTTCTAGTGTATAGAGAAATATTTGACTGTCCAATAGGCTCCACCAGTGAGTGTCTGTGGTGTTGATCTGGTGCTGTGTGGATTTGGTTAAATATCACATCAACTGTATCTGATTGCTGCACTGACACAGATAAATTGGCAGAACGCGCTGACATTGTGCCAATAAAAATTATAAGATGGTGATCACTCGGAGGAACGAGCATCCATTATTGTGACACTCATCCTCCTTCATCGCGGGCTGTTAATGATAAATGATAAATCATCACGGCACCACCACGATATTTTTAGATGGGGTGGGAGATGAATGAGGTTATGATTCTGGTCTCCGTGGTGGATGTAGTCAGCGAGGGGCTGGCTGTGCCCCTCCCCCGACTGTAGGTGATGGCTGATGCCGGTAGTCGAGCGGCACAGCGCTGATCGGTATTAACACGGGACCGCCTCTCGGGCTCACAGCCGATCTCCCTGGTCCCCCTCTCACCGGAAGGCTGCGACCAGCCTGCGCACAGCCTCTCTCTTGTTTGCTTTGAGAATCTATTGGCCTGAGAGTCGGTCGGTTTAAGGGAAGAGGCGAAACACCGGCAGGTGTTGACTAGCGGGGAGAAATCGCGGTGCAGACTGATGACGATGATGATGGTGAGGATGATGCATCTCTTCCCGTGCCTTTATGAATTACATCGCGTAGTGTGAAGACACATAGGGGCATCTTTTTCTTTTTCTTTTTTTTTAATTTCTTGCCTAACTGTAATGGTGGATTTCTTGGTCGCTTTGAGGCTACGTGTCTAGACGGGGGAGCTGAATACCGCCCGTAACTGAGAGCGCATCTCAGCATCGGCCCGCAGCGCTGCGCCATGGCCTTGGATGTCCAGACTTGCGCGGTGTTTACGGTGATCGCGGTTCTGGTGCTTGTGAACGTGCTGTTGATGTTCATCCTCGGTACTCGTTAAATGGATCTGCGCTTGGGGCCCGGTTCGCAGCGCACCACTCTTTCATACAGGAGAGGAGAGAAAGGCAGTGCGCGTTGGTCGAGAGCGGGGACACCCGGCGCTCCATCACGGCTACGCGTTGAAATGAATGACGTTGGTACAACATAATGTATTTCTGTTTCCCCCCCACCCCCTCCCCAATCCTTCGTTATGTCTTGTGTCCTCTCACCGTTTGTGGTAGCTAGTGTTGTCTGGTGGTGGTCGTAGTTGTGCGGATACCGATCTGTGATGCTCCTACCTTTTCTGTGGTGACTGGAAATTCATATTCCCCGCATATAAACATGTCCCCCCCTCCTCCACGTCGATCTCCCCTCTCTCCTCCATGTTGTATTTTGTGGATTATGCGGATTGATTAATAGTATTCCATAATAATAATCTGATTGTTTTTATAGACACAAAATGAATCTGATGGTGTGTGTTTTTTTTTAACCACAGCCTACTGCTGCGTCAGGACTTGTTTTTCTATTGTGATCCACTGTAGCCACATCCACAATATGGCAGCTAATAGCTGTGCAGTGATCTCTCTCCACAGAAGTTAATGTGATATTTGAAGCAAATAGCGGAGCAAGTGAGAGACTTGTGCTGCTGGTCGTAGACTCAGGAGGATCATTGTAATCTCAGCTGAGCAGTAACCAACAGCAGGCAGGGCTCGGCCTAATAAAGGAGGGCCTCCATCACTCCAGGTTTCCCCCATTTTAGATTCAGCTAAACTCAGCTCCCATTTCATAGCCCCCAATATTCACATTTCTCCTGTCAGCGTGGCACCTGTTTCTGAGACCTGCACATTATTACACCTAAATAGTGACTAGTGAAATATTCATCATTATATCATTCCCTTCAGATGAGATGTCCTCCAAGTGGAAAGGCATGTCAGGTGGAGATGACAAAAAAAAAGCCTTTTTTCCTTTTCTCCCACATGCAGTGGCTTAGTCTAATAAAGGATTGGAGGCAGGTGTCATGAATGTTGAATGAATGTCAGAAATAGATATGCTAAAAGCCTATCCCAGAGCTCTCCATGACAGTCCTATTAATAGGGATGCTAGGCTGGCTAGGGTTTTTTTTTTTTTTGTGAAGATACTGTATGTGCTCTCTCACACTCAAGGCTAAGTGCTGTGTGTTTTCTCTGTGCGTGCAGTTAAGTGGTGAATGTAATACGGTAGGTGTAGAGGGAAATGTTTGGCAGCCATGTATTATAAACACAGGTACCTCCATCACATGCCATGGCATGTGGGCTGGTGTTTTCATCACCGTGGTACAACGCATAAACATCCTCCCTTGCAGAGAGACCCCACAGGACTGTAAACATATATATATATATATATATCTTAATGTCACAAGATCACGCTGTGCACTGCAGTGGTTACGACTCACATGGCCACCAGTGATAACAGTGCTACCTACAGATGTGGGTTCTCATGTAAGCATGTGAGCGTGCTGGGAAGCGTGCGAGAGATCGGCTCGAGTGGGCGTTATCTGTTGTTCCTCTTTGAATCTTTGAGTTGTGCACACATCCCGAGCGTTCACACATTTGTGATTCCTCCAGGGCAGGTGCCTTCTAATAGAGTTCTGTTAAATGCTGTGCAGTCAGAAGTGTCAATGTGCAGATGGTGTGTGCGAGCGAGACAACAGCGTGTGAGGATGTGTGTGTATTTCTCACCGGTTTTAGGCAGAGCATCTTTGATTGGCTCCCAGACTCGGGGTATAAGTGTATTACATAACAGGGTTGGCAGACACAGGGAGGACGGACCGCGAGACTCTCTCTCGGTGCGTCGGAAAGAGAAGCCTCTTTCTGGAATACAGCACCTTGTTACTTGACATCTCAGGCTCAGCGCTCGCGGAGGACCATCACCTCGACCACTTCCAAAAAGGGGATTCAATTATCATGATTGTATGAACCGGACTTCTCCATGCATACACTCTCTGAACAGTTACATGCCACAAACATGGTAAGGCTGGCTTAAGGCGTGAGTGTGTGTGTGTGTGTGTGTGTGTGTGTGTGTGGGGATGCTATAGGTGCTTTTTGGTGCAGCTGTGCTGTGGTTGAAGACAGAGGAGGATGTTGGAATGCAGTGGATCTGCCAGTGCAGTGAATGCTGATGTGTTGCGCTGCAAAGATGATATAAGCAAGTGAATCGGCTTTCTATTCTTTCATATTCCCCTGTCAGGTCCCATGTCAGTGCTGGAACATGAAAGAGAAAGCATTGTCACATACATTTGTCCCTGTGCAGAGTCTGTGCACAGAGATAGATTCTTCTGCATTCATTTGCATTGACCCAAATACAGGTTTTGCGGTTTAAAGTCGGCTCTTTAGCCCTCTGATCTCTGATGTTGTAACTGCAGTGTAACCATAATGATGACATAGGTCATTACAGCTGCTAGACACACAGGTAATGATGAGTGTGATGAGCGAGCCCACTCTGTGTTTGTGTGTTTACTGTATGCCATTTGATCAAGCTAGGTACGGGGCTGTGCTAAGGGAGAAACGAGGAAGATTGATTATGTAATGCTTTTAATTTATTCAGACATGTAGAGGGAAAAAGGATGCAATATATTGGAGAGGGCAGGACTGATCTCATTAGGGAGATGGAGGGATGAGGGGAAGGAGAGAGCTGAGAAGGAAGGAACATTGGCTGTGAATGGATCTCTATCTCTCTCCCTCGCTCTTTCTGTCTGTTGCCTGTAATACAGCAGATTGATGGGGACTAGAGAGATTGTGCTTGTAGTGAATGGGGCTGAAAATGAAGTGGTGCTGGAGGGAGGATGAGGGGCGGGAGGGCACGAGGCAAGGCTGACCTCAGTGCCAAGCCTCATCTGCTCTGGTTCAGGTGGAGGTCCTGGTATCAAATGGTGACGGTCAAGTGATTTAACTTCCTTTAGTTTGTTCTCGCATGTTATTTGTGACCAACTGATAATTTAAATCAAATTTCCTGTTTCCCTTGAATCAACAATGTTTTCTTTTTTTTTATGTTTTTGAGCACTGTTCGTTGGTCCTGTTTCCATGGTAGCGTGACACATGTTTTTGCAGTAATCCTCCTCTCTTCCTGTAGTGGAGAGCTTTGAGATATAGGCTACAGCTATTGTTACCCTCAGCTCCCAGTGCTCCTAAAGTGATTCCTGATTGAATAGAGCTGCTCAATTACATCTTTGATCTCAAACCTGCCTGCACTGTGTACCCTTCCCTCTGACACTGACGTGGAGATTATCATGTTATAGCAGGTTATTATTCAACACATATTTAATACATAACACTGGGATATTGCAGGTATTCAGTGGTCACCTGTGTGTGTGTGTGTGTGCTCTCCCTCTCTCACACACACCTAAATTTGGAAATATTCTGGTGCATCCTGAAGTGTCCTTGCCTCATCCCATCTTCTTGTCAATACCAGTGAAGCATCCTCATCTGTCACCATGACGACGGCTGTTCTTTCCCTCCAGGCATGGACGTCCCTCCCTGTGTTCACTCCTCTGCCCTGATTGGCTTATATCCCCTGTAGCTGTCTCAGTAAGCCATCAGGGAAGTGGGCCTGTCTACAGGTTGAAGGGCCAACGTTAGCTGCTGAGTCT